>JAIPRM010003412.1:0-26233 GCA_025469315.1 Stegophylla sp. TES_Ste_2020
AATGGGAATACTGACTGAATTTTTTTTTAACAAAATCTATTAAACCAAAGATTGAAAAAATCATTTCAGATCAACAACAACGACTAACTACCAAGCCATATTGATTTAAAAATGACTCTTAGTATTTTAATTTTTTTTACATGTATTTATTACAAAGTATATACCTAAATAAAATGAATGTTTTATATTTCTTTAAAATCATATTTATTGTATTTATTAATTAATGCTATTGCATTTCTATAATAATATGCGTAATCTATACTTAAATGTAATATTTAGGGGTCGCTAAAAATTGGATACCTAATTTGAGGGTCGAAACAGTAAAAGGTTGAGAAACACTGCTATAGCCTATTGATGACCAAATTCATAATCAGGCCCTGATCATAAAAAATGTATAGGTATTCATTTACTAATTTCAAAAGTTTACTTTAGAAATGTTTTAATACTCAATGATTAAATGATGAAATAATGTAATAATATGCAATTTAAACCAATAAAATATTTTAACTTACTAATATTTATGATCAAAATTACTTAATATTTCAATAATAATAATAATAATATTTAATGGTACAAAGTGGGAACGTTGCACTTAATTTATTGCTCAATAGTCTAACTTTTTGGTTGCTATTGTTTGATTATAATCGCACTAAATTGATTTGTAAAAAAGGTCAATTGTGCTCAGTCGGCTTGCAGTCATGCAAAGTCGACTTTTCAAAACGGGGAAAGAAATATCATATCATACACCAAAAATATCACGAAGAATGTGCTTCAGAACGTATTGCTAAACGTATAGAATAATTATTACAAACAAAAAAATACAAATTCATTAGTTTAAAATGACAAGAAGTGAGTTTGAGAATGAACAAATTAGTTACGAGTAAAAAAGTGAAAATTATAATTAACTATACATCTAGAATCTACCACGAAACGGAAGACAGCCACAAACGGTAGAAAGCTTTTAAAATATGTCGACTCTGATTTTAGAATATTAAATTATGCCTAAAAATATTTATTAATACATAGTGTGAAATATGAATAATAAAAAAAAAAAAATTAGTAATATGTTCACACTTATACATAAAAATATATATAAACTCAAAATGGCTTCGAATGTGCTTCAAACATCGCCTATCTACTACGATGCAAAACAATTATCTGTATATGGGGGTGAGCGCATATTTGTCTTTAAACACCAAAAAGTGCACCTCAGAGAGAGATGTACCTTCTCAATTTACAAATTATTTGTGGTTAAAAAAATTCAAATTAAGAATGCCCCATCTTATAATTATAAGAGGAGGAAAGAAACTGGTTTTATTACAATGTAGTTTATTTTTAATTTTTTTTTTCTTCTTTGAAAATCTTTTTGTAAAGAAATAACTGTCTATAAAAAGTTCAAAGATTAATTTTCTAGGTCATACCAGATAATGACTTAGAGGGGTTATTATTCAAAATACATTTTCTTAGCATTAGGGAAATCTATCGAAAAAATGACAAAAATTGGTAAAATATGCCATCACTCCAATTTTATAAAAATTGATTTTTATTTTTTAAAATAACTCCAAAATTAATGAAAACTTTAACTTTCACACTAACTATCAATAATATTAACATGTGCATTGTATAAATGTCGTAATTATTTCAAAAAACATTTGACTAATTTTGAAGTAAATATAGAACTTTGAATATATTGGACATTTCTTTCATAAAATATTAATCGCTTTATATTAAGACCAGAAAATTAAACACAGAGATAACTATCTGTTAACATGAAAAAATACGAAAAATCGTGAGTAATTCATTTTTTTTTTTTTTTCGTTTATTTGAAAGGATAAAAACTGGTAATTTTCATGTAACTTTTACCAAAAGATTCTTCGTGAGCAAAAAACACGTGGATTCATTTGGTATAGCAAATGATTCTAGCAAGTTATGACAAATTATTCCATTTATTGTTTTTCGCTCGGAAAATTGTATGAAAACGTATAAGCCTCAAGGGGTAAATCTTTATAGGGAGGAAGGTTGAATGCACAATCTAGCCAACTATCCCTATAGTTAACTATACCAAAGTCACTTAATTAACGTTTAAAAGTATTAAAAAAAAAAAAAAAAAAAAAATGTTTATTCACCTACTTACTTTTAAAGATGGGCTTTTTGTGGTATTTTGTTTACAGACAAAAATGACAGTTATTACTGTCGGCGACAGGGGTGTAAAAAAGAAATAATGACAAAATTATGTTCGTAGCACATTTCTTAGCAATCAGTAATGACTGTTGTGGCACAGATAAATATATATGTTTACCGGGTAGCACGCTTGTTACATAATATTAAGATACAACGGAATTTTAGAGGCAGTGGCAAAAACGTCATTTCTGCAATGGGGCATAGGTATGAATATTATACACCAATATCTCGAAAAATATGCTTGGCTTCGATTAATTTTTAAAATATATTAATAATTTAGGTATAGAATAATTATTACAAACATAAAAATTCAATTTGATTAATTTAAAAGGACAAGGAGCATAAGCGCAACTAGAACAAAATATTTGGGCTAAAATGATTATTTATTGATTTAGCCCCCTCAAAATACATTAACCTTTGGCAATTTTCAAAAAATCTAGGGGGCTATGAGTGGTTTTGAGGGGGCTTAGGCCCCCTAATCCCCCACCTAGTTGCGCCTATGACAAGGAGCCATCTTGTGGAGATACAAATGAGTTACAAGTAAAAATATAAAAATAATACTAAGCTCTACATCTAGTATAAAAATATTACAATTAATATGTGCTAAAAAAAGACAATACGATGTTATAATTATAATAATAATAATAATATGTTTAATATACACCAGGGGAGGCCAACGATCGCGATTGACTGGTCGATCAGAACATTATTTTGAGTCGATCGATGAAACACCCATATAAAAATTTATACTGTCAACAAAAAGGTGGAAATCACTGTTTTAAGCCAACCTTGAATTAAGTTTTTTTATAAAAATCTTATTTTTACGACTACATATATACCATACATCAATTTCAACTTAATAATTAGAGCTTTTGATATAATTTGCAATTAAAGATTTTTTTTTTTAAACCTGTGTAGTTTGTCAATTATAGGGATATAATACTAAAATGATTCGCTCTATTTTGCAATCTAGCTTGACTTTACTAATACAATTTGTTTTAGTTGTTTGTCGTATATACCCTTATTATATGTTAAAAAAAATAGACAATATTAAGGAATTTACGGTCACAAATTTTCTTTGTATATTAATTACAATAATAATTACTCATCGTTGCTGTAATTTTTTATCGTTTTAATCAAACAACATTGGTCGAAAATGATGGCACAGTTACTGACATACAATATTAATATAAACAATTATTGTATTTCTTTATATCGGTGTTTTAATTCTCTCGGCTGTACTGGTCTACTAAGTTATCAATTTATTTTTCTATGATAAATACCTAATATTTGGCAAGTACCGATATATTGCAAACAGGCGCGGATTTAGAGGGGGGGCTATGGGTGCTCGGACACCCCCTGTCACGTTAACCACACTACACAAAATTATATAAAATTATTAACTGATTAAAAAATATTTTTCAACGCAGTCGCTTGCCACACTTGGGTGAAATTGAAATGCAATAAAGTGTAGGTAGATAAATTTATTATAAAAGAGCTGTATATATTTCTGATCATGGGTTTTGTTTGATCATTAAATGGAATTTGTAGGTGTATTACATTTTAAAAAAAAACGATAAATCATTTTAAACTTTAAAGGCGTTTTCGTCAACATTTTAGTAGTTTTTCCAAAATTTTGAACAAACTATTGAGCTGGTCGAATCTTACGGACAAGAATTTCTATATGAAAAAAAAAAAATAAACATAATTTAAAAAGACACTAGCTTATTCGCGCCACTCGCAATGTAAAACGTAAAATAAACTGAGTAGATCATTATAGTTAATTAAACAAATGATGTGGATAATTTATTAAATGTTTTTTTTTCTAATATAGATATAAATATATAATTTATTTTACATAGAGATTTATATTAAGGTGTAATTAGTAGTTAGCTGTTTTTAGTATTCAGTTCTATTGATTGAGTAACCCCCATTTATAATTTCTGATTGCAAACACTTATGACAGCATAACGTAGCAATCGCCGGCTGTACATTATAATCAAACAGGAGTCTATTCTCACTCTTTTAGGTGTTCTGAATTGTTTTTATGAATCAATTTCCAAACAAATATAACATGATTAAATTTAGTTTTAAACATGTTTAAAAAATGATTACATTAAACGTAATACATTTCAATGTTCGAAACAATTTAAACCAATCACGACTGTTTTAATCAATAAATTTGAATTTATTAATTTTTTTAACATATTTTTTATTTATTTTTTTTAAACATTATTTTTTTATAAAATATATATATATATATAATATAAACCATAGTTCTACATCAATATGTTTGTACTGCATAATTATTAATAGTACAGAAACGTATAAGAAGACGCTCGTAGAATTAAATTATTATGTTAATAAATATACAAGTGTACTCACCAGTGGCAAGGTCCTCGGTAAAACGAAAAATTCCGGTGACTGTTTATCGGCGGTGATAAGGACAGCTTAGATATCGTCTGCACGAGACTGCACGATCCGTCACTGCATTTTTGTCGTTCCCTCTGCGACTGGACCCGTAATCCATCTGACAGCTGTAACAGTGGCCATAAGTGATCATTATGTATGCGTACGCGCGTTTGTTTAGGATCTGCTTAGTTTAATGACACTCAGTTTACCGTCAGAAAAAAAAAAAAAAAATGAATTTTAGTTGTTTTTACAAATTTCCTCGTTCACCCACACTCTATTACACGATACTCAAATCGCCAACAAAGATAAAAAAGGTTTTTTTTAATTTTCCAAATTCGCCGATATTATTCTATAGCTAATATAACTATTAAGTTTATTTTCGATTCGAGTCTATAATGTGCAACATTTTTATATTGTTATATGATTTATAAATATTATGGCATATATTATAAGTACCTATTAAGTTACCTATTATAAATTAAATTAAACAATTTAATTTAAAAAAAAGAATCCGTTTGTAACCTGACAATTATTATCGTATTTAAACTGAATCTCATATTTCAAATATCATTCGTCACTCGTAACTGAAAATCGTAACTCAACTTTTAATTTTATAACCATTTTAATTTAGCAATTTGATGGAATTCGTTAGTTTTATATAAAATTAGACGCTTGAAATCACATAGAAATTATTGATTCAACTGATCTTTATGAAACTTGCTACATAGATGGAAAATTATATTGCGAATATTTTGGTGAAGAAAATTTCTTTATGGAAGAAACATTCAAATTTTTACAATGATTGGATAAAAAAAAAAAATCGGAAAAAGTACGAAAAATTTTCTATAAATATAAAATACAATAAGATAAATAACTATAAGATTGAATTAAATTTTTGGATAATTACTGTTCATTTGAAAAAATAGTGGATTTTATTTGACTATATTACTGAAAGTATAATTGTGAAATACTGTGTGATTAAATTAAAATTTTGGAATATTATTGGATTTTATTCGACTGTATAAATGAATTTAATTATGAAATCTATAAATAGTTCAACATCAACACCCAAATATTTTCATAAAAAGAATAAAATGCAAATTAAAGGTTAGTAAGTTAATGCTATTTGATTTTATAAAAATAGATTTTTATTGCTTATAAATATTATTATTATAAAGAAATTTATTACCTAATACACACACAACACACGAATATCGAGTATTCAAAATAAGTAAATAATAATTTTTAAATAAAACTTCATCGAAAATAATTATTATTGTATATAATTTTAGTTCAATTCAGAATTGTTTTATTGAAGAAATGATACATCGTTTCTTTTAAATGCACTCATGAAGCGAAGAAAACTTTTAGCGTGAAGTATGCCCGGCTATTTTCTTCTAATTTTTTTCCTGATCGCAGTTTTTTTATAAAACTGACAGTTACCTATTATTGTGTTATAAATGTATTTGTTGATAAATCAAAGTTCCAATTGTATTTATTCAATTTAAAAAAAGGTGACTATTCCCCCACTTATGCTCATTTTCTATCGAAAAAATTATGGTTAATATAACTGTAGTTACTAATACGGGATTTGTCTAATTATTGTGTTACAACTCGAGGCAGAATATTTTTATAAGCTAGTATGTCTGTTCTGTTTGAGTACTTTACGTGGATATATGATGAAAAAACTGGTAATCATTGCGTCGTTGTGCGTCAGACCGTTGGTGTCTAAGTCACATTGGTTTAAATACATAAAATCAAAAGCAATTTAGACACTAACAGTCAAAAGCTTCTTCAATTTGTCGACTCTCTGATTATAGAACCTTATTTTATGTCGAAGAATATTTATTAGTACATAGTGTGAAATATGAAAAAGAAAAAAAATAATAACAATAAGCACAGTTATACAAAAATAAATAAATAATATATATTTATATAAATACAAATTGGCTTCTATGATGCATAACAATTGTTTGAATTTTGGTGTGAGCGCATAGTTATCTTTAAACACAAGAAACTATCTAGTATAAAATAAAATTATTACAGTTAATTTTCTTACATGCTAAAAAACAAATGATAATAATACAAATAAATTATAAACTATAAATACAAATATATTTTACCTATATGCATATAATAATAATATGTTTCATTGATTAATTTTAATTAACAATAAGTACAATTATTCAAAAAAAAAAATATTTATATAAATACAAAATAGCTTCAAATAAAACATTGGTTATCTTCTATAATGCATAACAATTTTTTGAACTTGGGTGTGAGCGCATAGTTGTCTTTAAACACAAGAAAGTGAATCTAAGATATATGTGTTCCTTCACTAATCTCAAACTATGTCATAATCTAACACTATATATGGTTCAGGTAGTTTGAATAAAGGATGTTTATTGTAGATTATGAGAGGAATTGCTGGTTATATTACAACGTAATAAGATTTTTTTTTTGAACAAATTTTCGTAAAAAAGTAATCGTCTTTGATGTTCAAACAGTAATTTCAGATTCTGAACGAAATGAAGAAGCTTATGATTTCACAATGATTTTTATTTTTATTTTTAATTTTTTCTCTTTCTGTGAACACCCTTTCGTATAGAAATACTTGTCCAAAAGTTTCGATCAGTATCTCTATAGAACTCGAATCACACCTAAATGGTACTTTAGAGTTGTAATTTTACAAATTTCTCAATACTTTTTCCAAAAACAGGGAAAATCTGTCGATAATTTGACAAAAAACGGCAAAATTTCCAGAATTTTTGTAAAATTAAAAATTTCTTTTAACATAACTTCAAAAATAATAATGCAGCTGGGGACTTGAAACTTTCACCAACTACTAAAAATAGTCACGAAAATGGTCATAAAAATTTCAAAAAGGTTTTATCAATTTTGAGTTAATAACAGCATTTGAAAAATTTTGGAAATTTCTCGTATTTTGTTAGATTTATGTAATTATAACATTTTTGATTTTTGATATTTAGACTTGAAAATTTTATGCAATCTCATTGATATATATGCTTAATTGACCTAAAAAAAATCTCAAAAATCGTAAGTGAAATTTTTTCTCTGTAACCGTAAATTTAAAAATTATGGCAAGAGTTACTTAAATACTATAAATAGATAAAGGATAAAACACAGTTGTATTTCTTTGTTCTGTTACACATTTTCTCGACTGCACCCTCTAACGTGTGTGTGTGTGTGTGTGTGTGTGTGTGTGTGTGTGTCATTTAATATTTAAGAAGTTCCAAGCTCAACCGAACGCTTACGACCCCACGCCCCGTATTAAATAGCAAACGCTGGCTATACAGTACAGTTAAACGGGAAGTTTTTTACTCTCTTCTAAGTGCTTTGCTTTTTTTTTTTCTAGAAAGAATTTTTTTTGAAAATAATATCACACATTTCAAACTAATATTCAACGTTTTAAAAAAATTATTATTTTAAGCATAAATAAAAAATCGACGTTCTAAGCGATTTAAACCGATTAAATCTGTTTTAATCAATAAAATTGTGTTGATTTATTTATTTTTTGTTTTTATTTTGGATTTACGCCAATATTTTCATACTGTACACAATTGGAATGATAATAACATATTATAAGACACACGTTGTACGGCTCATAGAACTAAACTATTATAATGATTATTGATAACTATGCGACAGCACTCACCTGTTACAAGGTCCCCGGTAAGACACGAAAAATGCTGATGAATATTGAATGGAGGCGACAGGAACAGCTTCGGTGTCGTTTCGGTGACTTCCCAAATCATTTCGTAATTCCGCGATCCCTTGATTTTCCTATTTAAAAAATGCAAAAAAAAATTGTGTTTAACTCATTAATACTTTCGTTCCCATTGTTTTTATACAATTTACAACAATATGATCACTCTATCGAAAATAAATTCATTGATATTATTGTTACTGACTCGTGGCTTATTAAATTAGTTTACAACTCGACCATAGGCGTAGCCAGACATTTTTGGCAGGAGGTGCAAATACAATATTTGTACACCCATCCCCAAAATTTTTTTCCAAAAACCTTAACTGCGTATGAAATAAGTTATTAATAAAAAAAATATGTTTCATATTCTGATTGAAGCGAAATAACTAGTTTCCTAATAAAACTAATCCAATATATTTGCCCGGAAACCTAATAGATCAGAATTAGGTTTTAAATAGTATAAAGAAATAATTGTTTCTTAATTCTCAATATTTTAAAAAACAAGGAAATACTATTTCAAATTTAAGTAAAAGTGGTAAAATTTGCCATAAATTAGATTTTCACGGTATCGATTTTTGTAATTTAGTTACAACTCCAAAACTAATAGTACTAGAAACTTGAAATGTTCTTCTAATATCACCAATAACAACAATGTAATACATACTGAAAATAATATGACCTCTCTGAGGATAAATATTGAACTTTGAAAATGACTCATATTTTGCAAGTTTTTTCTTTATACAATTTTGCATTCTTGATAACATAGATGTGAAAAATAATTATTAACAATAAATAATTAATTACACAATGTGCCACAATATTTTAATACATAAATATTGTAACTTTTAAAAGATATATTTTATTTTTTTATTATTGGATAGCTCGAACTTTTTTGTTGGTCCATTCACAACTTCGATTTAACCAAGTCTCACTCTATTATGTTCACAGGCGTTTCTAGGGAGTATTGGGGTAAAATCCTCTCGTTAATTGTTTGAACTTTTAGCTCCCCTAGTTCTATCAACTATTTAAAGAGAGAATAGGGAATAACGAAAGCTTGGACAAATATTAACTCATTAAAGTAATTTTATTTATAGAATATAAATTTTGTTTTCGATTATAATTTGTATCTGGTCTTTGGTATCCGTAAATAATTGTAATTAAAAAGGTCGTTAAAACTGTTGAAAACCAATTTAAATAGTAGCCGCTCAGTAACAAAAATTATTTTTTTTAATTAAAAAAAAAAAATGTTTATTTTGTGAAATTTTATATTACATAATTATTATGATGATTGGCTTAAAAAAAACCCCAGGGGGAGGACAACTGTTCCCCCACTTGATCCTCCCCGCCCATACTTAGCTCTAGGCCTTAAGTCCACTTTTTCCACATTTGGTGCCGTTGCGCGCGACGTCACAAAAGTGAATAAATCAAAAACGATTTTCACTATTTATATAAAATTAAATAAATAAAAACGTTTAATATTTACCACGTGTCATCGTGTTTCTGCTACTGGTCTTTGACGCTTTTTCGACGTGATGAAAACCACGAGAACCAGCCGAACGTACATCGTAGTTGTTGCCACCAGACACCAATCTTCGGAATGGGCGCTTCGACTTTTGTCGGATTAACCTCCACTGTGTAGGCTCAAGGGCGAGGAAAATAGGTAGCGTGTCATGTATTCGAAAATCATGTGTTCGAATGCCGTATGTTCGAACATCAAGTGTACGAAAGATTGTCTGTTCGAAAGATTATATGATCGAAAGGTCGTATGTTCGAAATTATCAATAAATGAAAATAAATAAGTCGTTAATGAATGTAAATGCTAAATGAAAAAAAACTAAAAACTTAAATTATACGATATTCCTCTTAGAAACTCAATAATATTTATGTCATTTTATTCATTTAAAAATTTTTTGAAACTATCTCATCAATTTGTAAACTCCTGGTTATTTGGATACTAATCTATGAACATTTTTTAATAACCATACTACTGATAGATGACAGAAAAAAAAAACTTTATGATTTGAAACTAATGATTTCACCACGTACAATCAACAAAGATAAGATTGTGTGAAAACCAATATAACGAAAACGCGATTATGTTTTTGTTTAATTTCATTTATCTATTATTTCGAACATACGACCTTTCGAACATATAATCTTTCGAACAGACAATCTTTCGTACACTTAACGTTCGAACATACGGCATTCGAACACATGATTTTCGAACACATGACCCCTTGCCGTAATAAAGTATCATATATTATTATATACGTACTACGTATTTACTTAGAACCAGCTAAAATAACTTATAGGATGTAATAATGTCAACGTCTTCGAGTCCAAGGAAAATTCACTATACATTATCGTTTTTCCTTTCAAATAATTGTCCGAATTCAGTTGTTATATAGTATGATTGCATGATATTGTCTAATATCAAATATTTTAAGACTAAAATGTGATATTAATTTTAGATTTGAAGTGGTGCGATAAGGTTAGTGTTTTTACAACGATTTCTTTTTCCTTTTTAAACTTTTTTTATGTGTTCACATTTTAGTACAGAAATACTTGTCTAAAAGTTTTACCGAACTCTTTTTGAATCAGAAATTTCTTTCAGATGGTACTTTTTAGAGGGTAATTTTTCAAAATTCTCAATATTTTCTCCAAAATGTAGGAAAAACTACACGAAATTCGACAAAATTGCATTTAAACTAATTTTTTTAATCTATGCTTTATGAAAATTTAAAAATAGATAGAAAATAATATGGAAAATATTTCGGTGAAAGACAATTTTTATAGTTATAATGATTTTTTTTTTTTAATTCCCAACTTGTTTTTCTGGTTAAATTTTTTTCCTGCTTTCAGTTAAAAGTGCGATATAAAACTGCCTGAGTAAAAAATATTCTTTTTTTTTTTTTAATAATCCTAAAATATTTATAACTATTATACAAATTTTTTCATATTAACTGAAGCTCTGCTTAAAAACATTTTATTGAAGGAATGATTTATCGTTTCTTTAAAATTTAACACACCCACCAAGTCCCACCTGTGGAGCAAAGAATAGCCATTTTGTGAAGTACGTTCGGCTTTTTATTTTTTTCAAAAAAATTTTAATTTATATTCATTTTATGCTGCTAAACTTTATATAAAGATAAAAGTATTTTATTGATTTTGCAATGTTTTTTCTATTAAAAAATACCATACTTAATTATTTAAAAACCGAAATGTATCATTATTCTAACATTGCTTTAATTATTTAAAAAAAATATGAGCATTTTATTTTAATCATAAATATTCAATTTTGATTTCAAATTTCAATCAATTTTATAAAAAAAACAACAATAGAGAGACTGAATTCGTAAAATATAATAATTGTAGGATCTTATATAAAATCAATCAAAAGGCAAAAATATTCATACAAGTTTAAAAAAATACAAATTAAAATGCATTGTATGCAGATTTTTCATAAAAAGTGGCAAAACAAGACTATTTTAAGGTGAAAAATGAAGAAATGAAAAATTAATTTTTCCAGCATTTTGGTTTTTGGATATATTATGTACTGCCTTTCTATTTTAGAGATTTACGTTCAAGGCAAATTTACATATTAAGTAAAAATACTGTTTTTAGGATCATTATTTGCCGCAGCAGACTCAGTCGACGACGCGACGACAGAAATAAGAAACGCACAGGAGCTGCAGGATAAATGGTCCTTCGTGAAACGGTTCTGAATCTCTAAAAACGCGCAAAGACAGGCGTTTAATCCTCGAAAATTGCGACCCAAGATTACGGCAGAATAGTTTTAATCTGTACAAATTGGTGTCCATGGGATATCTCGTCGCAGTCATTGTCGTCGGAAAGTGCGAACGGGATATCTGTCACCAGACTCGTCTTTAAATCAATTAAAGCTCTTCGTGGACACAAAAATAAATTCAGACAGTGGCGTAACTCAGGGGCTACAGACCCCGAACCGGGGAGGGGGGACAACAAGGAAATTCAGTGCTCTCCTAGCTGTTTTTAATTATTATAATAATAACTATAACTCTTTTTTCATATGAACAATATAATATTAAATGCATAGAAAACTTTACTCAAAAACAATAAGATTCAAGATGATAAGAAGTTAATAAATAAAAGTATAAAAATATGAAATTTTGAGCTTTTTTTTTTATTATTTATTCGTCGGAAAAATATTTCTATTAGAAAGTAATGCTTTATTTATTTATTTCTCTACTACATTTTAAGATTTATTATGGAATTATTATCGTGTTGACGCACAGGAAAAAAAAAAAAAGGAACGCCAATTCAGTTTAACGAAATAATAATACACTGTAAAATTTTCATTTATTAAACTATAGTCGTCATCGCTTTTTAATTAAAACTTCGCATCAAAGATAAATTAATTCATTGTCTGACATCCTCTCGTATGTCCCGCCATAGTTCTCGACCGTAATATAACTGCTCCTGCCCATATATTATTTATTCAAACCCTAATTATATGGATGTACGCGATAAACTTTTACCAAAGCCCGTGGTAACACGTGAAATGTTAGGTGTCACTTACACGCGCACGTTCGCGTCAGTAGTAAGTTGACAACTATATACACGGAGTTTACATAAATGCTCTCTCAGTAATACGTTTTCTCAGTTTCATTCGCGCGCATATGTATATAGAGTGTGCGAAATAAAACGAATAAGTGAAAATAACTCTAGAGCACAAAGTTTTCGGGTTTTCTGGTTGGTAAAAAGGAAAAACCGCCCGTATTTCACATCATGGGTATGAGTCACGAATTTAAAGGTGTGAATCAAAGGGCCTTGTCTCCCTCCCGTCATTGGTCTAGAATTTAGATTAATTTTGCAATAGCTGTAATGTAAAACTTATATGCAGATGCGCCATTTGTGTTTTTCATTAGAGGTGCCAGTATTTAAGCAGACCAATTTATTTTTTTTTTAGTCAGTCCACTTTTTCTTCACAATAGTAAATCCCTTTAGTGGGGTACTTGCGAGAGGTGAGAGATAACCCCTCACCCTTTCATAAGAAAGAAAGTAAAGTATAGACAAGAAAGCCGGATATACTTCGCACCACGGATATACTTCACTACTTGGGTCAGATACTTTTTGGTGGGCGCGTAGAATTTTAAAGAAACGACAAATTATTTCTTCAATAAGACGATTCTGAACGAAGAAAGTTAATAATTTAAAGAACAATAATAGTCGTCATTTTCAATGAAAAAAAAGTGTTTGAAAAATGTCTAATTTTTTTTCACATTTTTAAAATTTTCTTACACCTAAATGGTTCTCATCTTATTGTCTATGTATGTTTAAATTTTCATAAAGTTTAGATCAAAAAAAAATGATAGTCTTTTTTGTCAAATTTTGGATACTTCCCCCCCCAAAAAAAAAAATTAAGAAATTCAAAAAAGATCTCTTTAAAGTACCAACTATAAGCAAATCCGGTTTCAAAAAGTTGCTGATCGAGCCTTTTGGATGAGTATTTTTATTAAAAAAAAGTGTGTAAAAAAAGAAATAAAAAAAAGCCGGATATACTTCGCACGATGGGTGTACTTCGTACGATGGGTGGTATTCTCTTGACTGGCGTATTAAATTTTAAAGAAATGATAAATCATTTCTTCAGTAAAATGATTCTGAACGAAGGAAGTTAATAATATAAGAAAAAAAAAATGTCCAAAATATTTTTTCACATTTTCAAAATCTTTTTTATAGGATTTTCTATCTATGTTTAAATTTTCATAAAATTATGATCAAAAAATGATGGTTTTCAAGTCGTTTTTGTCAAATTTCGGGTAGTTTTTTCCAAAAAAAACATGGAAGAATTGAGAAATTCAAAAAATGACCTCTCTAAAGTACAATCTAGAGGCGAATCGGGTTTCAAAAAGTTATTTAGTTATTTTTGGACAAGTATTTCTATACGAAAAGTTGTACACAGAAAAAAAATAAATAAACATCATTGTGAAAACACTAGCTTCTTCACTTCGCTCAGAATCTAAAATAAAAATAAACATCACTGTAAAAAAGCATATATAATAATTTCTGTAATAGAATATAACCTGATTTTCCGGAATAAATAGCTAAAGCATTATTCCTTGTATAATCAGATAAGAATTGAAAATTTTCAATTTGTATTAACATTTCACTATGGTAACCAATTTTAAGTGTAAATTTCTGTGTTATACCTTTAAACATAGTTATTGTTATTATTTTTTTTTAATATCTTCTTTATGCATTTTGGTATAGATATCTACATATAAAGCTTTATTAGCTGCATACGTTTAACCAATGCAATGAATTTTTAAGCACAACTCATATTATATTTTATTTTATTTATTAACATAATAATAGGTATAATTCTAAATATTATACTATAAAAGTATATTGTAATGTGGGATAGACCATATTTTTTTAATTGTGAGTTATTCTAATTTATATCTTCTATTTTTCATTTTACTAAATTTAGTTACTGCGTCATTAAATCAATTTTGTCGGCATCTTTTTCAAATTCACTATTACCGTTAAACCACTTAGACGGTTTTGACACATCGAGGAACTAAGATAGGTCAAGGGATAGGACTCCTTGCTGTCTTTAGTGATGAAAAAAAAAACCTTTTATTGAACACAATACTAACTGGAAAAGTATTAAGGCGGGATTTCTAAAGCTCGCGGCGTGGTATATTTACCGTGTATTGAGCCGAGCGTTCACTGTTCATACCGATTGGCGGCGCATCCAGGCACGTTTTGGGGGGAAATTCAAAGCGCCACTAAAGTTATTTTTATAGTGCGTTATGTAGCGACGAGCAGGGACGTGCACGTAAGACATCGTTGGAATATTGTGACTAGCCCGTCCGATTGTGGCGAACCAGCTATCAAAATACCCACCGCTATATACCACGTCATTCCCTAGGCGTGGGTACCGTACAAAGCCAAACACTGTGTCACGCGCCTTGGGATACGGACTCAACATACATTTTATTGTTGTTTATAAACATTGTAATTTTAATAATAATTAAAATATAATATTTATTTAAACTTTTAACGCGTAGACCAATCGGCGCATTTGTAATTTTAAAGACAAGCCAAAAGGACACAGAAAATAAATGGAGGCGCCAAATAGAGGGGTGGACTGAGAATAAAAATTGGCCCCGGGGAAAAAGAAATTTCGGCCCAAAATTTTATTAAATTTTTATTTATAAAACACACACACACACACACACACATAAAATACTTATTTTTGAGTTATTAAATATTGTTTGCTCTACATTGTACAATAGTTTCCACAAGATCGATTAATAGGATCCAGGGGCCAACTGGGAATAAAAATCGGCCCCGAGGAAACAGAAATCGAACAAATGTAAGAGTGATTTTTAGTCTCTAACTTTTTTTAGATATTTAACTTAACCTAGGCTTACACGGAACATTAGCTCACTACTATACTACACTAGTCATTACATATTCTCATTATATTATTATTACAATACAAAATCGATTATTCGATTAATTTGTTTAAATAATACTAAATATATTAAGTATTTTTTACGTTTATTTAATTTTTCAGCCCAAAATTTTACCGGCCCAGATGGGGATCGCCCACTCGTTACCGTAGCCAGTTCCCCCCCCCCTGGTGCCAAAGTATATCCTGCACCTCCCTAAATGGCGCCTCTGCTTACATGTAATACAATTACTGAACTTTTATGAACTCATATTATTATGGTATTCTATACGAACAATTACGTACATAATTTAAAATTATGAGGGCAGCAATGAACCTAGTGGTTTCACTATAATGTTTATTTTTCTGAGTATAATTTTTCTATTCAAAACGTATAGCATTTATGCCCGGCAGAGAATTTAGTTGGGAAGGTACTTTTAACTTTTAAGAGGTCATTTTCCAGAGATTCACAATATTTGTTTCAAGTACAATAACTTCCTAAAATTGAATAAAACCTAATCAAATTTTAAAAATAAGTAAAAATCATAGGTATATTAATGACTTTTTATGCGATATCTTTTAGAACAAATTCTTAAAATCTGTAAATCATATTTTTGTATTTAAGGCTATGCGGTTAAACGGTTAAATATATTGTGTTTAAATAACCTTAAAAGAATTAAGGGAAAACCCGGATTTTCAAAATACAAAATCAAAACCCGAAAAATTCAAAATTGGTATTAAAAATAGAAAATAATACTATTAAAATAAAAACCATTTTGAAAACTGAAAATGAAACAGAAATTAATAAAAGTCTGTATTTAAAATTGAAATCAAATCCGAATAAATTAAAAACCAATTTCCAAAATGGAAAACCAAGTTTTACAAAACAAAAATCTATTTCCAAAATAGAAAATAAAATAAAAATAAACAAATATTGATTTCTAAATTTGAAAAAAAAGGTATTTAAAATTGAATGCAAAATCAAAATAATAAACTCGGTAATCAAAATTGAAATGCTTTTATTCGGTTTCAAGCCCTGATTTAAACAGATTTAAAATAATATTGGGTTCATTCTCGGTACTATAAAAAAAATTATAAGTACATACTGAGCGTATTTCTAATTATTTTCATTTGTTTGTATTTGTATATTTTTTAATAACAAATAATATGATAATTTTTCATCATTGAAAATTTTTTTATTCATATCAATATTACAACAAAATTTCACTCTTGTATAACATCTCATAATTCCATACTATCGACAAAAATAAATTAAAATTTTTATGAATACAAATTATGGTAAAACATAACATTGAATATAAATTGAAATACCAATTTAAACATTGAAATATTACTAACAGAACGTCACATAAAACTATTTATTAGAGCATTATGCATTTTTCTGGTCAAATTACCATACTTTGTAACAAAAGACCATCAATAATGAGAAAAATGAAAATTGTAAATAGTACGTTTTGGAATGTCTTGGAAACTGTTACTCGTTTATATGTGAAAAATTTATTTTTGTCACGTCGTTTTACACACTTAAGTTTTTTTTTTATTTAATGCTGCAACTAATAGTTCCCTCACAGTTTTCAAAAGTTGATTAAAAACAAAATAACTGTTTTAACGCTACCTATATGTTTAAAGTGGAATTTAATCGAGTTTATAGAAATAGGCAATTCATTATGTACAAATTGGTAGGGTGTACCAAAATAATAATAATAAAATTATTCTATAATAATATAATAATACACAAGGGCTTATAATTATTAATATTGGTAATCTAAGTACTACTAGTTACTACTGTATATTATATTGCGCTATAATAAAATTAAACATAGTTAGCAATAATTATTTCACGAATAATCTCTTTTAATACAATTTTTATTAATATTAGAAAATAATAATAAATTACAAAAATTCGGGAAAACCAAATTTGACAAAAACTACATATATATATATATATTTTTTTTTAACCCAAATTTTATCAAAATTAAAAATAGTTAGACAATAGGTAATATGTAAAATATTTTCACGAAAGAAAGTTGTAAATATAATATGAAAGAATTTTTCTTTAAGACTTTTTTTTCCTTGACCTCTATTTTTATAGAACTGATAATTATTATTGTATATTCACTGAAACTACGCTCAGAATAATTTTATTGACGAAATGATTCATCGTTTCTTTAAAATTCAACATACCCACAATAGCGTCCCACCCGAGGAGTGAAGATTATCCGTGTGAAGCATGTCCGGTTTTTTTAAAAATTATTCCTCCTATAACTTATAAGTTATTATTAGATAATTTGTACTTTTTCGTTTAAAATAACTATTTATATTTTTATATGCTGTTTAAATCGTTTGTTTTAAAAGTTTTAAATAAAACCATATTTGAGTGTTTGATCAAAAATATTAAGTAGAAATTTAAAATATTTCAACCCTGCTAATTTTCATGCGAATCGAATCAGTTGCTTTTTCCATACAAATAATATGTCTGTACGTTACAAGTATTTTATTGGAATTGGTATTTTACCTTTCATAACCGCCTTTTTAACCATTTGACACACTTTTTTTTAATATTTATTATATAATATTATTAAGAATGATGGAACGTTTGCTTATCGTTCATTTAATATGCATTTATGAAATGTAAAAAGAGACACAAAAAATTGCAGTTAAAAGTATAACGTTTATGAAAAATCGAAAGACTTTACGTTTATTATATTTTTAATCATTTTTTATAACAATAACAGGTCAGTTGGAATTTAGAATTATTTCATTACTTTTGATACTAAGCATTTTTAAAAAGTATTAATTAAATCTTTTATAAAACAATTCTTTCAAATTTCATAACGAATATGTTGGTTTTACAATTTTTGTTGTGTTTTTTTGAAATTCGTGTTTCACGTTTATTACCCCGTTTCTTTGAATATCTGAGTCAGTCCTCGAACTTTATAGATTAGATAAATTTCCATTTATTATAACATATTTCATATATTTTAATATAATATTATATATATTAAATATATTTCATATATGAAAGTGGTGATTTTGAAACATAAGGAAAATAACTCAAAATTTAAGAGAAACGATGAATAATGACAAAAACTTGTTTTTATGTTGTTTTAATTACTTAGTCGTACTTCCGCGTAATGTAATTGTGAATGTAATATGAAAAGGTTAATATAAAATCGTTCCGGAGAGTAAATTTAAGGTTTTAATAAAATATTTTACACCCTAGTTAACATCACAAACTATTATTTTTTTAGTATGAAAATGATCTTATCTTTTCATTCTAACAAATTATTTGTCAAACTTCAGTAGAATTCTTATTATATAATATTAACAGTATTTGACATTATAATATAGTAAAACTAATGAAGATTAAAGTGGAAAAATCAAAGTTTTACTAAAATTTCTTTAATTTTTTTAGGTATTGTTTTAAGTTATAGTTTATACGAATATTTTATTTTTATAAGCTGTTAAATCTTCCTTTAGTAGATACAATTTTTAGAAGAAACCACAGGATAAATGAATTACCACGTAGATCAATGATCGATACCTCTCGTATTGCTAGTATTTATTTAATTATTTATATTGTAACATTGGTGGCGATTGATCGGTATAGAGTATTTTTGTAATAACTTATTATTTAAATTTTAGTTCTATTAATCGTGAATTTTGACTCTAATAAATATACGTTTTTCTTTCAGTTTTTGAACTCTTTACTTTTTTTAAAACCGATAATTATGATCATAATATAAGCCGTCTGATTGTTAGATAAAAGGATTTGTGTAAAAAAGTGACTTTTGAAGAACAAAATCTGATTCAAAACCTTTTATACTAGAACTATGTGCAGGTATTAGAATCTTGAAATTTTTACTAAACAAAACAAATTATATTTATTCAGTCAAAATTTAAACTTTGAGAACTTTAGAAATAATCCGTTTTTTTTAAACACTTTCAAATATTGAACCAGAAAAAAATTTATTTTCAACAATTTATTTAAACTTTGAGAACTTTAGAAATAATCCGTTTTTTTTTAAACACTTTCAAATATTGAACCAGAAAAAAATTTATTTTCAAAAACACGTATTTATTTGTTGCCACATTTAAGACCAGTGAAGTCATTTAATTTCAATTCAATAACGATTAAATATAAATTTTTCTAGGAATGCTAGGGAAGTATATGATAGGAATGGATTCCGTTATTTTTTCAAAGTAATGGGAACCTGAATAAATTCCTTATTTTTAGGTATAGTAATTAATGAAATACTTTTGTTTTTTCAAAAAGGTGTTATAATCACATAGAACAATTATATTTCTCCAGATGCCTATTGAATAGGTTATTTGACACTGTACAGCTAGTGCTGTGTATAAAATGAAAAATATTTTAAATAATATTTCAATTTTATAATATATAATTTTATTAAGTTTTAAGGCGAGAAATCCGCTTTCTATCCATAGGAACGAAGAAAATAACGAAGTTGTATTCAGAAACAGAAACAAGGAATTGAATAGGTTCCTTTTAACATTGAAAAAAAAGGAAATGAACGGAATCTTATATAAAAGGAACGTTAATAATACTTTTAAAACACGATATCGTAATTATCGCTAGGATACTTATTAATACACTTTGATATAATGATAGTGCATTGAATTAACTGGTTAGGTTATGAGAATATAGATGAAATAATTTGAATTTTATTGTTACCTAACTCGAGTCTCCTCGTTCCTTTTACACGTTTTAATTTTATTTCAAGACTAAAAAAAATAATGTTATTGTTTAAAAACAAGCTCTTACAGCAATGTTATACTGAAAAATAAATAATAATTTTTAAATATTTTGTTCAACAGCGATAGGAAATTCTCCGACTCGATATAATTTAATTTTTTTGAAAAAGCTTAAAATGATGATAAAGTGATTAACAAAAAAAATTAATTTCGTGTAAAAAGTTAGCGCCGGATGCTTCCTACATTTTTATAATTACTCGACCTTTACAAATGACCAGAGACGAACAATGCAAAACTAATGATGTCAAGCATCTCCCGTTTTTTTTTTTTTTTTCGTTTTTCTCGAGCCAATCGAGAAATGTTTCATTTGATTGTGACGTTCGCATTTAAGCGGATCAAATCGATATTTGTATACCTTGTCCAATTTAAGCTTAAAGATCACCCGAATCGGCTCCTAGATTATTTTTCTTCTTTTAAGGCCGATTTGGGACTATTTGTCGTATCGGTATTCATCCAATGACGCGTTGCCCGTCCACGGTCGATTTTTCTTACAGGTCTGTCGGCCGTGTCGTGTGATCGATGTGTGTTCGTAATTAATTTGACGTTTTTTTTTTTTTTTTTTTTTTTTTTTTTTTTTTTTTTTTTGTCGTATCAGAGACACTTTGACAGGGGAAAAAAGTGAGGAGAGGAGGAGAGAACTCAAAGCTTAAACTCGACGTAAATCGGGATTAATCGTAGCTTATATTTTTTACCACGTGAATAACTTTATTATTTCATAAAATTAATTATAAATTAATTTCTTTTCAGGTAGACCTGATAAACTGAACAATTATTTTGCATATATTTTCGAGAACCGTGACCAAGTGCTCAGCTTAACTCTGAGGATTTAATTTCAAATCAAGTAGTCATTAATCCTTCTCCTTCTCCTCAATTTAAAATACTATGTGCCAATCATTCCAGTCCTTACCTCCAACAACGACCGGACCTTATCGGAAGCCCGACTTATCGAACAAATTTTTTTGTAAATTTAACACTTCACAAAAATAAAAACTTTATTCAGCATGTATAATAATATTTCCTGTTTAATAAGTCTTTTTAAAAAAATCAATAAACTCGTCTAAATATTCAAAAATTAACAGGGAAATAATTACGCTTTCTCTTCTGGATTCCAATGTTTCAGAAGTTATAAAACATTAATGCAAGTGTTTCTTTCAAATCTTTTTTGAATTATTCATATTGTAAATTTACATGAATTATAGTATAGATTGTAGTTGATAACAACATAGTTTTAAAATTTCAATTGGAATACTTTTTTGATTTTAAAGTCTTGTGGGTTCAAATGAAAAGCGTTTTCATATTTAACTGTGTCCTAAAATCTACTATTCTAGTAAAATTTTCAGTCTTAAGTCGAAACTGATTGTAAAAAATATTACTGTGCGTAATCTATGTTGGTCTTACGGTAATGTTTTTTTCTTTTTGTCAGTTTGTCCCTAATCACGAAATTTTGTAGAGCAAACAATCCAAAAGTCTCACTGATTCGTTTTATAGATCAAAAGTATCGTCTAGTCCAGTAATTATAAAACTTTTTTCCGTCACGGTACTCTTTCAATAAATATTTTCTGCTTTTAATGGTGTATGGAGAAAAAACGTCAACAGGCTTTGGGGTAAACGCCCAGGCATCATCCCAAATCCCTGTAGTATATTTTATTTTCAATTCAAGTTACAGTAAAATTAAATTACATAGGTATTCATCTATTTTTAAGTAGTTAATATCACAAAAGTATAATATTCTATCGTACATTATGTGTATAAATTTATGCTATTATTTATACTGTTTTAGTTAATTTTTTACCAAGATACAATTTAGTTATTGGTCCGATAGGCAACAGAACATTTGCGAAATCTAATGTCTCCAATGACAATCGGTTATGTTAAGTATCACATAAAAAATAACAAAAGTAGATTTTAAGACGGGAATATACAAAATTTTTTTTTAAATTTATTGAGATGTTCCAATTTTAATTAAATTAATAATTTATTTAACATTGTCTGATTAGACTAAATAACGTTATATCGTATAAAACTTTAGGTAAAACCTCAGTTTAAGCCTTTATATTCATGAATTATTTGTTCAAAGACGAATCAGTGAAAACGATTAATTAAAAGACGAAAAGATATATCTAAAATGAAAAAAAAAATAACTTTTGAACATTTTTTCTAATTCTTCTCATAATTTTTTTTTCTTATTTTCAGTTAATAGTAGTATATAAGACTGGCTGAGTACATAATAAAAACTTGATAAATTTTCTGTAAAATTGTCTCATATAAACTATAAGGTTCCACTCAGAGTCGTTATATTGAAGAAATGATTTATTGTTTCTTAAAAATTTAACATACCCTCCAAATCCCACTCAAGGAGCAAAGAATACCCATGGCGCGAAGTATGTCTGTCTTTTTCTATACACATATTTCAAATTTAATATCTAATTTTCAAAATTGATATGTTAAGTCAAAAATTGATAAAAAAAAGTTAGTCGTTGTCAAATAAGTTAGCATCGTCAAGGGTGGAATTTTTCAAAAATGTTCACAAACTATTGCTTCCTCTCTCCTTATTTAAGAATACAATAAATTAATTTTTTTGTTTATTAATTATGAGTTATCAGATTGAAAATTTATAATTGAAAAATTCATTTTTTTTCATTTAGTGATTTTTATGCATATTTTTCATTTTTAAATGAATATTTTTAATTTTTTTTCATACATTTTACCAATTGTACTTCCTGTAACGTCTAACCCCTAGTGATTATATTATTATCACAAATATTTAAGTAGTTTCGAATTTCAATAGAAGTCGTAATAAATAATGAAATTGTTAGGTATAATATTCTTATATACTTAGTAAATTATTCAATACGATTCTTATTTGTACGTAAAGAATTTATTAGAATAAATTTACCTAAAACAACATAATTCTTAAAAAAAAAGTCGCTCCAACCTACTTAGCCTACCTCTAAACGTGCCACTGTTTTAAGTATCTTTTTACAATACTATTTTTCGGTGGTCAACCGTATTTTGCGTGAATTTATTACTACAATTTATATATGTATATATGTATGCATATAAATATATATATATATATATATAGCTTTTAGTTTTAATAAAAATGTCAATGGGTAGGACCGATTATTCATTTTCGACATAAATGTTGTCACTATTAAAAGCGTGGCAATATCGTGTTATGTATCATATTATAATTTGTCATTCGTCGGAACTAGACGTGCGGGTTTCATTCGGGTAATAATTGTTATTGCATGAATATTAATGAGACTCATCGATTATAAATGTTCCAATTATATAAATCTTAAACGTAACATTATGAAACATTGAATTACTGAACTCAAATTTATTTTCGTACCGAAGACACTTTTTTTTTTTTTTTTTAATTACATGCTCCGTTAAACGTACGTTGCACGGTGTTTTGAGTTTTAATCTTTGCGTCGTTTTAAGGATAACTTTTTCGATTCTACTACACTTTCAAAATCCGATACAAATCACGACGTCGTTAATAGAGTGTAAACGATTTCGTTTGTAGGTACGCGTTTCATGCCGTGACGAATATATTGTGGAAACGTTTTACAAAATCGAAAAGTTAAATTATTAATTTAATAATGATAAAAGGGTAATTTATTAATTACCCTTTTCACATGTTCGATTAGTATTAGTGTTGTATAAAGAACACGAGTGTTTTCTACCTATTAAACGCAATGCTTAATCGTCATATTGCAATATCAATAATAATTGTTTTGAAATTAATGAATCAAAAAAAAAAAAAAAAGTTTTTAAATTAAAAATTCTTGTTGAAATTATTTATAATAGATTACCCCGGATTTTTTGAGCGCTTAAATGTTTAATTAAACCTAATAAATTCCAAAAATAAATCGGCATTACGTTAATCTTAAAATATGATCTCATGTTTGCTGGAAAATATATTAGTTGGTACTGATAATTCAGATTTATTTTACACTTCCTAAATTTATTTGTCGAATTTTCACCCTATAACACATTTATTTTATCCTGTTTTAATTCGACGTCAATATCACGAATTATATAACTTGGTTTATTTATTACATTATGTAAGTGGGGCTGTGCATTTAATGCAGTAAGAAACCTGGATAAATGCAATAAAAACGCACTTGAAATACCAAAAAGTGTAGTATCAAATACATTTGAAATTGTTTTTAAATGTGTTGACAATAACAAAAAAATACACGTTCATATTAGTGTTACATAGATAAGAATTCAATGTATTTAAGTAATATGTATCAATTATGTGAAAAGTAATTATAAAAATGTTGATTGAATTTGATTCTGTAATCAGTAATTTATCTAATGACGTTCGATAGAATTGTCACAAATCACTTATACATTATAAATTATAATAATATTGCATAATATTACGAAACTAAATTATTCAATAATCAAAACAACAAAATGCAAAAAATGTGTGGTATAAAAATATTAAAAACAACTTTATGCCACATAAATGTATAAAAGGTATACTTTGCACTCTAGGTATTTTTCACTCATCGAGTGGGATACTCTTCGTGGGTGTGTTGAACTTTAAAGAAACGATAAATCAATTCTTCACTTAACGATTTTGAGTGGAGTTTAGTTAATATACAATTACGAATAATGGTATAATGGTATAATGGTCAATTTTACAAAAAACTTTGATGAGAAAAATAATATTAGGAAAAACAATTACATAAAAATAAATTCAAGTATTAACATTTTATTTAGCCAGAATATTGTTCATCCATATTAAAATTTATATAAAGTTTTGATAAAAAAAAGTTTAAAGCGTTTTTATCCAATTTTGTGTAGTTTTTTTCCAAATTTTGGAAAAATTAGAGAAAATTTCGAAAAATTATCTCTTTAAAATACCATATAGAGCCAATTCTGATTCTTTGGACGAAGAAGTGTTCACAGAAACAAAAAAATAATTGAGAAAATAAACATAATTGTAAAAACAATAGCTTCGTCTCGTTTCATTTAGAATTTAAAAGAAAATATTTGACCATTCACAACACAACAGTCAATAACAATAACCATAGACCAGTGCTAATGAAGAGCTAATTCAGTAGATTTTGAATAGACCGGATACCGGCCGTTTCCTTAACGAATTAACGTCGAGCAATTACGAAATACTCTTACTTAGTCCCCACTGAACTATTCAAAGTGAAACCGGTGTACAACTTCATTCCGAGAATTAACGCATCTGAAAGTATTCCAGTTGACTAAACTTGTTTTAAAATAAAAAAGCTCATATCCCAATTTCAATTTTCAAACTAAAAAAGCAGGACATACTTCGTACGATGAGTGTTCTTCGCACGACAGGTGGGATTCTCTTGACTGGTGTATTGAATTTTAAAGAAACGATAAATCATTTCCTAAATAAAACGATACTGAACGAAGGAAGTTAATTATATAAAAAATAAATGAGAAAAAAAAAGTTAGAAAAATGTCCAAAATTTTTTTTCACATTTTCAAAATTTTCTTGCGTCAAAATCTTTCTTATATTATTTTCTATCCATGTTTAAATTTTCATAAAGTTCGGATCAAAAAAATAATGGTTTCCGAGTCGTTTTCGTCAAATTTTGGGTAGTTTTTTCCAAAAAAAAAAAAAAAATTGAAGAATTGAGAAATTCAAAAAATGATCTCTCTAAAGTACAATCTAG
>JAIPRM010003413.1:0-26232 GCA_025469315.1 Stegophylla sp. TES_Ste_2020
AAAAAAAAAAAAAAAAAAAAACTAAAGTTACAATAATTGAAAAACAACTAAATATTTTTAGTTAAATTCTTACACACCGTGGTGGTCAGTTGGAATTTTAGTCGTGTCTATTTTCTCTATCATTCACGTGAAGAATTTCAAGAATGGAATCGAGTTGAAATATCTTTGAAATATATGACTTTTCCATTTGTCAAATCGATATCTCTACTGATATTGTTTAATTTTTCTAGATGGCTTTCCGTGACACAATTCGAAGCAACGCATGCCAGAAAAGCGTTTCCTTGTTTCGACGAACCGGAGCACAAAGTGCCGTTCAAGGTTTCAATCAGACGACGATCGGATCAGATATCCTTGTCTAATATGCCGCTGTTAAATTCCACCAAAATGTAAGCTTTATATTTATCTATTTTTTACGTATTATATTGTAGTGTTACTACGATGCGTATCGAGTGGATTTTTCACTAATTATTGTTATTCCGCAACTAATTCACGCAGATAACGCATATAAATAGATAAGCTGCGTTGAAGCTGTAAGACATTGATAATTTAGGGTTTTCCAACAATAAGTTGATTTTACAATAATTTTTATTCGTATTTATGTATATATTTTAATTTTAATTTTATTTGTTTCCGATAGACAATTTGAATGACGTAGTACTTTAAAGAGGTATTTTTTAGAGAGGGATCCGCTATATCAAATTATAGTAAATTATGTCGAAAACTAGATTTTCATGAAAATAATAAATTTTATTTAAATTAATATTTGTATAAAAATTTCAGCTTTCTTTTCGTTATCATTTCGTAACATATTCAATTAATTGTATTAATGGTTGACAGTTTTACGCATACACATAATTATATAATTATCTTTTTGAGTTTTTTTTTTAAACCATTTGAGGAAATTTTTAAATTATAAGTGCTTAACATTTCTAAACATGGCAAAAGCAATCTATATCACGAATTATAAAAAGGACATGGATTATTCTATTATTAAATTGTTAAACATAATTAATAAAATATAAATAAATAAGATCACTTATATTTTATCGTTTTAAAAGAGTAAAATGGTTTTACAGTGATATTTATGTATTTATTTGGTTATTTTTTACCCCTTAGTCATTATTCAGTATGATAAGCACATGTTTTTGGTAGACAATTTGAATGACGTTGTACTTTAAAGAGGGATTTTTTCATAAAAATCACAAAATTCCTCTTGAATACAAGGAAAACGGTAAAATATGTCAAAAACGGAATTTTCTTAAAATTTTAATTGCTGCAAAAACTGCTATTATTATTATTATTTCTACAAAAACAACATTAATTAATCCATCACTTGAAAATTTTAATCATCAATATTTTTCTATTTCTCGAGTGCAGTGTTCACTTTTATGATTCCACTTCTTAGTGCTAGTACTATAAACATTAAAATTATTTAATTGTATTTGCGAATAATCATTCGAACTAAAACCGATCAATATTGCCAAAATTAAAATTATTTATTCATTTTTTTTTTTTTTTTTATAATTTGATGAAAACTTCAAACATTTTTCGAAACATAAAATGTGTTTTTATCTTTTATTTTTTACGTGTTATCTAACAGGTTCACGAGGTTCAATGACATTCGCCATAATAGATTTTATTTATAAAAAAAATATCACGTATTCTAAATATGACAATAATATTTCTGTAATCCTTTTTAAAAGTGATAAAGTTTCGTCTTGTTCACATGATTTTCAACGAATTTAAAAATATTTCTATATTAACATCAATGTGTACGCCACACTAAATTTCACTTTTTCAAATAAACTTTATGTAGTCCGGAGACAAATATGTACTGGGATCACTTCCAAGAGACCCCACCGATGTCAACGTACTTTTTGGCATTTTTCGTGGGTGAATTTTACACCATGAAAACGCCCGTCGTGGGAATATACACGCACCAGAGTTACGTGAATCAGGCCACTTACATAGCTAGCGAAGCGCCCAAGCTACTCTACGCGATGGAAAACTTCACCGGAGTGCCGTACGCGTTGCCCAAAATTGATTTGCTGGCGATCCCTGACTTTGCAGCGGGCGCTATGGAGAACTGGGGAATGAACACGTACAGGTATCGTATTATAGTCGATATTACAGAACCTACCCCTCCTCCTAGATTCGTTTTCTTTGTTAAAAATCTAGAAAAATAAATTTTACCAATGTCTGTGGGGTTAAATTTGACTTAAACATTTATAATAATAAGTCATTTTTATTTACTTTAAAATGCAACGTATTCAGTCTGAACTTAACTGTTTAGTTATATGCTCCAAATATTTTTCCTATTATTAGAATTATGGCTGTTATTGATAGTAAGTTTTTTTTTTTAATTTCTAACTAAATTTAACCATGTAGGTATTATCCTAAAATTCGAATTTTTTATTTATCATATTTGAAATTTTTACTTTCATAAATGGCAATCACTACATTTTTACACAGCACGTCAATAAACAATGTAGTTCTTGAAAATTTCAATATTTCATTTTTTTTTTCTTAAGTTATAAACATATTTTAAAGTCTAGAGTATAGCGAAGTAATGGCATTAAACTTTTATGGGTTGATCTATGATAGCTTACTGGGGAAATATTATAATACTACAGTTTATAAGTAAATGTAGTAATAAGCATTGAATACTAAAATAAAAACATTTGGAATTCCCGTTGCTGTAATTTCGTGTATATATCTGGAAAAAATCGAATCGACTAATAACGGTATGCATAATATGTATTATAATCTAATATAATAGGTATTATAATAATACCGAAAATTCATGCACGAATTCGTTCGTGACACAATTTTAGAAATATCAAACACGCGTACATGAATATAATATTGTTTTCTGTCTATTCTTTCGTATTCGAATTTTTCAGGGAAAGGTTATTACTAGTGTCGGACAATTCCAGAACGAAAACTACAGAGTTCTTGACGACGGTCGTACAGCACGAGCTATCTCACCAGTGGTTCGGAGACTTGGTCACGTGCGCGTGGTGGGACTACCTGTGGCTGAACGAGGGATTCGCTACGTACTTCGAATATTTCGCCACCAAAACGGTAATGTAAACGTATTATTGATCACACTCGTAGCTTGAGTTATATCGATCATTTGAGAAAATCGGTTTTGAAGTTTAAAATGCATGCTACAAGGGCGCTGTAGGTGAAAAGAGATGAAATACGTCCACTCAGAGATATATCGGTACATGATCATGGGTACCCTATGGGGAAGGAAAATGGAGGGGCTTGCTCCTCCCTAGAAAACATATTTTTTTAATTGACAGTTAATAAGATTCAGTCTGACTGTATAAAATATCATTTTTCAAAAACGTCAACATTTATAATTTAAAATTACAGAATAACTTAATAATAATATTAAGTCATTTATGAGAAGTATTAGATTGATGTGTAAATATGTAATAAATCGCGGGCTTAAAGTTCTACGTCAAAATTAGTATTTTTTAAGAAAGCGTTTTCAAGGTTCGATTGCGAATATTTATTTATAATATTGAGATAATTGTTGATACTAAAAAATCAAGCGTGGTATCTTTAACAATATTTTATACAAATAAATCATTTCACTATGTTGGTTTATTCTCTAAAAATAAAAACACCAAAAACCAAAAAAAAATGAATTCAAAACAAATAATTTGTACTCCCTATAATAGGTTTTTATTGCCTGTAATCTAGTCAAAAGTTACAAAACTATTCATAAACATGGGCACGTTTTTGATAAGAGTAAACCATATTATATATTATTGTGTTAATATAATATTACAATTGTGTTATTGGTAGTATAAACATTGATTAAGTCTTTTTTACTCTAAATCATATCAAACTCACGCTTCATTATAGAACATTTGAACTCCCATAAAAAGTTATAGAGTAAGAAAGTTCTGTCTAATATAGGGTGACCATACGTCCTGTTTTATACAGGATTGCCCTTTATTTTGGCTCTGTGTCCTGTTGTCCAGACAAAATTTCTCTCAAGACGCTTTTTGTCCTGTAATTTCAAGTCTGTCTCATATTAATCCCGTTTTTTGACTTACTGTTGATTTAAAATTTTTGAAATTTTTGAATAAAATAATGTAAGAATCTAGAAATCTTTTGAATACAGATCAATATTATAATCGTAAAATGAATTAACAAGTTTTTTTTTTAGAAAATAAAGTATACAATATGCATGAATAAAGGATTTGAAGAAATTTTAAAAATTATTAATTTAGTTTCATTATGTTATTTTATGTTTTTCAAAATAATGTTTTTATGTGTTTAAATTTAATCTATAATAGGTAGTTTGAAAATTATACTTTATGAAAAATATTTTTGTCCTGTATTTTATTTTCTTAAATATGGTCACCCTAGTCTAATACCTATTAAATTAACAAATTTGTTATTTTAAAATACATACAATATTTTTACTTTGTGTATCTCATTAACAATTGAACGGATTAAACGAATTTCTGGCTTAAAATGTGTAAAACGTAAACATTATAAGGAATATATGAAAGTCAATTTCGAAAAAAAAAAATAGAATCTTTTTATTCTAAGCCGGACAGATATTGAATTGATGATCTAGAAATAGATTTTTTAGTTTTAGATTCTGAGTAGAGAAAAAAAGCAACCTATTTGTTTTATAATAATGTTTGTTTATTTTTCTCGAAGTATTTTTTTAACACCACGGATTAGTAGTAACATTTCTTTGCATATTGCACTAAAAGAAATATTATTTTAGAATTCTCTACACTTTTTCTAGTCACAACGAAAAGCTTTTCTAAATTTAACTAGACTTCATATATTATCTAAATTAGATTTTATAAAATCGTATTACGTTATTTATATGTACTTTAAATCTAATAGAACTGGAAACTTGAAATTTTTTAACTAATACCAAGAATTGTGTTATATAGACTAAAATCTTTCAAAAAACTTGATTACTTTTAGGATAAATATTAAATTTGGAAAATATTGGAAACATTAAATTATTTCGCGGAATTATTAATGAAATTTAAAATTTTTGATTTAATTTTTTGACAGGTTTTTTGTGGTGTTGGAAAAAGTATTGAGACATTTGAAAAATGACCTCCCAAAAGTACCAAAATACAATACTATTTCCTATCTATTAAATTACTGTGTCAAAATTTCGGACAAGAATTTCTATTCGAAAACTTGTACACTCTACACAAATAAATAATAATAATAATAAATAAATTAATTGAATAATTAAAAAAAAAAAAATGTTGAAAACACTAGCTTCCTGGCTCCATCCAGAATCGAAAAAAATACCAAAATTCAAAGACAGATTTTGAGGTTTATCCAAACATAAATACAAAAAAATCAATTTAATAGGAAAGATGATGACTTAATATTTTTCGTTATGGGTAAAAAAAACTGCTGACTTGAATACTCTGGTTTACGCTTGTACGTATTTTACACAGTCAATCCCCCACCCACACGTGCACACACACACACACACACACACACACACACACACACACACACACACACAATTTGAAAATCTCATACCCATGTTAAGTGATCACACTAGGTGAAACCGGACTGGAGGCTAGAGGAAGTTTTCGTTTACCAAGAGCACCAGGCAGCACTGGAATCTGACCAGAATCTCCGACATGCCATTTCGGCATTTGTACAAACTCCCGCTGAGATCAGGGACATGTTTGATGACATATCCTACAGCAAGGCAGGCGCGGTTATTCGCATGTTTCAATACGCGGTGACGGAAGAGAATTTCAAACAGGCGTTAAAATTGTACCTGGAAACGAACCAGTAAGCCACAATAGCGTATATACTACGTTTGCTGCTATTTGTGCACATATAATTCGCCCAAGTTGAGTCCTGCAATGTGTCGCTTGTTATGTTTGGTTTTTAATTTTTTTGTATAGTTCACTAGTTTGGACACGAAGGTTTTTTTATGAGGGCGACATTTACACTCGGGTATTTGAAGATCAGGTTGGTGCTCTGGACACTTCTGGCGTTCAACCAGGGCCGGATTTAGGGCGGGGCCCATGGGGCCTGGGCCCAGGGGCCCCCACAAAATAAGTGCATTCACTATTAAGCAGTAAATTTCGTTGCAAGTTTTTAAAATACCCTTTTTTTGGAAAATAATTTCACTTATTATTTCCCAATGGTCTAACATACATTTTAATGCGCCGTCCGGTTAATTAAGTAATATTATAATTATTACTTATGAACATTTATTGATAAAAAAAAGTTTTATTTACTGATAAAAATACTGTCCAGTTTCTAATAAAAATATTTATTTTTTTTGTTTATTCCTATCTGTATTTTTTCATCTATAATAGTGTATAATGAAAAATTCAAATTTTAAATGTGTTAGAAATGAAAAGTTTGTCAGGTGAGCAAATATTAAAAAAAATTTCTTATACTGTTGTTAATAGAGTACCCTGGGGCCCCCACAACCCTAAACCCGGCTCTGCGTTCAACTATAGTGCCTAAAATAATCCGAGACTTTTCTAGTGTACTCACTAGTTCATTTCTAACTAGTATACCAGTTCCTGGGATCCAACTTGGAAACTCTTATATCAAAACTCGTTTTTAAAAAACGATAATCACTTTATACGCTCTCAAGTGATATGCTGTGTTCACAGGTACCAAGCGGCTACTCCTGGAGATCTTTTTTCCGCGTTTGAAACTGTTGTTTATGAAGTGGAATTCGACTTCGGTGCCGAGATTTCAGTCGTTGACTTCATGATGTCTTGGATTGATCAACCCGGATATCCATTGATTCAGGTTGCGAGAGTCAACGATACACTGGTCGTGAGTCAGGTATAATTGGAGGAGAAGGAAAGAAGAATGGCGTAGAGTGAAATTATCACGTCGTTGAGCCTGGATTGAATTTTTTAGGAACGTTTTTTAATTCATCCTTCAAATGAAACCGCTTCGGAGCAATGGATCGTCGGCCTAACTTACACGACGCAGAGCGCCAAAGATTTCGAGAAAGTATTGCCAAGGATTTGGTTGACGGGGAACACTACGGTTTTGCAGTATAACAGCGAAAGCGGATGGTACATTTTTAATTTGCAGTCAACCGGTATTGTGTTTTTTATTCTTTGATTGTCAATGCATTTTAATTCACTGCATACGTCACACAATACATGATTCCGCCGTTGGTCTTAGGATTTTTCAGAGTAAACTACGAGGAAGACAACTGGAATGCCTTAATCGATCAACTCCACGATGACAGTAACGCTATTCATGTGCTCAACAGAGCTCAACTAATTGACGACGCGTTCAATTTGGCTTTGGCGGGTCGTCTGGATTACGATTTGGTTTTGAGATTGACGGCGTATTTGAAAAATGAAAATGACACTGTACCGTGGTATTCAGCCAAAAATGGATTCGCGTATTTATTGAAACGGATGAGACGTTGCTCGAACGGTCACAAGTATCTTAATGTAATTATCTACTATCAATTTGTGCAGTAGTGATTAATACTTCACTGCAGATTACTCTAATTTAAGAAATCGTTCCCTTATGGTCACACCATTATACAGGCACATCAAAAGCTATCTATCTATCTATCTATATATATATATATATAATATAAAGACAAAAAATTTAAATTTTCTCTAGAAAAGTATTACATTAATTTTAAATTTATTTAGTAAAATTAATTTTCTTTTTGAACTTATAACTTGAATATTATAGAAATATTGAAGGAAATGTTACTCATTTATAAACATTTATATTAATGAAAATGATACTTATCTAGATAAAATTAAACAAGATAACGATAATTTTTATCAGAGATAAATTTCAGATAGGTTAGGGAAGTTAGGGATTACTTTTCTAGATAAGTTAAAAGAGAAGTATTTTTTTATTTAGATGACTTAACCAAATAAATTTATGTATAAATAGTTTCCTATACTGCAGAAAGGATTAATAATTAACATAAAAGAAATATTTGCGGTACATTTTTATTGAATAAAAACATCAAAAAAATTCGATGAAACTGAAATCAATAACGGTAAACGTAGCAGTAAACAATAAACGATTGAATGGAAAAACGGATAAGGTAACAACAAAAAATAAATAACTGAAACGGAGAATGATTAACGTAACACAAACAATAAACGAATAAATCAAAAAACAGAAAACGGAAACGAAAACGACAAACATAAAACTTTCAGTAATTATTTAATATTTTGAGAACAAATTGCCAAATTTCTGTAATTTTCAGATATTTACGATTTTAAGAAACCTGACACTTGAATTTTACTTAAAGCAAAATATAATTTGATTACCCACGTTAAATTTGAACAAAGTTAAAATTTTTCATCTCGAAAATCGATAAATTTTAATAACGTTTAAATTGTTCATAACAATAAATGTTAAATTTGTATAACATTTAAATTCCTTCTAACATTAAACGTTAATTTGCTTATAACGTTAAAATATCACATAACGGTGATCGATATTTATTTTTTGATGAAAGATAATAATGATGACGTAGTCGAAAAAATTAGTGTGCAAGATTAAATATTTTTTTTTATAAAGAGTAGTGAAAATATTCGAGAATTATACTAAATGAGATATATTTTCTCTATAGTCTGTAGGCGCACTGTTTTTGTGCAGGGGATTTTATCTGTTTCACTCATAGCTAAACAGACAGACCTTACTTTTTTACTAACCCAATAACTTTTACAGGCATACGTCGGCTATTTGGCCGGTTTGATTTACTCCAAAACGGATGACCTCGTGGTGAACCGAAATTCCTCGGACCACTCTGCCCTAACGGGTTGGAATGAATTTTCAAGTTGGTGTTGTAAATTGAACAACGAAAATTGTACGAAATCAGCTTTGTCTTACTTCCAGCAATGGCGTCAAGGAATAAAGTAACTGTCTACTCCGAATCATTTATTGTACGCGTAACGACATTTTATGACAGTTTTTTATATTTTTCCCCAGTATACCAGCTGACATCAAGGACGCTGCGTTTTGTGTTGGAGTGAGGGAAGGCAGTGCTGATGAATGGGACCTAGTCCTGGACGTTTACAAAAACTCAGAGTCGGCGTCTGATCGACAGTCGGCACAGTTGGCGTTGGCTTGTTCTGAGGATTCGATTCAATTGTCCAAGTAATAACTAAGTGATGAAAAAAAATGAATAATTTTTACAATTGATTATAGTTGAAATTATGGCTCAAAATTTGACAGTTGACTCAAATAATAGCATATTTCTTTCTTTTGTTATTACGTAATATTATCTTTACAACTTGGTAATATATTATTATAATACAACTGACCAGACTGCAAAACTTACACATTTATACCAACTTGAAATAAAAAATAATATAAATAATTTGTTATAAATATTATACATTATACATATCAAAGAAATATGCTTGTAAAATGTTTATTTTTGAAACCGGCTTTTCAAAACGGTTATAAAAACCGTCCTGGTTTTTAGAACCAGTTTTATAAATGTATGTTTTCCTTTAGTAGATACGTTCAAAACTTGGGATTTAACCGGTTTTGAGCTCTGTCATTTTTGTCCTTTTCCCCATCGACTGTATGTTAGACTGAATAATTTTTTTGTGCTTCAATGTATTTTATTCACCTACGTGTTCAGGTATTTAGATTTCATGTTCAGCGGACACGACGGTCCGATTCTCCCGCAAGACTTCCGAGTTATTTACACCACGTTGGCGTCCACGCCACAAGGAATTTCGGCTCTTATCGAATTCCTGACCACCAAATTGGGTCGGATAGTGAACGAGATAATCAACGGCGAACAAGTTGCGACGTCTATATACTCGCTGTTGGCCTCGCACGTGGCTCTGTACGACGAAATAAACCAGGTACGTCTTACACGACGCGTCGGATGCGATAATATGGTAGAATATAATGTCATTATCACGTTTTACGTTTAAAGATCGACGAGCTGAGGAAGAACTCGTCGGTTCCGATCAGTCTGCAAAAATCGTTCAACTCGTCTTACGAAAAAGTGAACGAAAACATTGCTTGGTTCAAAACGTACCATCCGAAAATAGAGCGATGGACCAAGAACGCTGTACGCGAACTCGGTATAGATGTCGATTCCCCCACCACCAGTTCCACCACGTCTACCGAGACTCCTACGTCTACCGCGACTATCTCCAACGAAACGTCCACGTCCCAGCCGTCCAGTGGCGCTTCGACGAACCCTCGGAGCACCGCAGTGTTTATGTTACAAATAATTTCTTGGACACTGTTGGCGTGCAACGCAATGTATTTCGTTTGAACGCGAAAATATTTAAGTCAAAAATACGATTTGATATTGTGGTATTATTGTTTGTCTCGAATAAATACAAAACTGTTATTATTATTATTACTATTATACAGGTTTTAATAGTACATATACTGCCAGTTTCATGTTAATGCTCCAATATTGCAATAGCATCGTAGTAGTCCGTGCCAGGAGGTGTGTTGGGTATGAATTTGTGCCCACTAAATACAGGGAAAAAAGTGTATACCCCTTTTACTACATAACGCTTCTAAAATTCGAATTATCAGTAAAAACAGCACCCATCTTAAGATATTGACAAGACAGAAGAGTGATAATTATTATGAACTATAAAACAAAAGTACCTATATTCGTAAATAAAAAAATAAAAGGCTATTATTTATGTTCCTGCTCGGAGTGAAAAAGCAAGTGTATTTACATTTTTTTTTTTTTTTTATATACAGTGGAGGGGAGAATATATTGGTTTTACAAATCAAGGTATCCCCCTGTATTTATGGAAATACAATTTCGGGTAGACATACTGGTCCAATAGTTTTGATCAGTAACTCTATAAATCGGAAATTTCATCTAGTTAATACATATGGGAGATCATTTTCAAAGCGTATGGAATAACTACCCAAAATTTGATAGAAAACCGATAAAATATGTCATACCTCGAATTTTCATAAATTCAAAGTTTTTTTAACTCAACTTCATAAATAACGAAGCTAGAAAGTTGAAACTTTTACCTACTACTGAAAATAGTCAAACGTATACTACATAAAATGATAAAAAAATATTTCACCAATTTTAAGGTTAATACAGAACTTTGAAACAATTGATAATTTATCGTTTTGGCAAGTTTTTACTTTGTAGAATTCCTGAATATTAAGACTTAAAAATTGATTACATACATATTTATATGTATTAACAACGGTACTGAAAAAACCTCGAAAATCGTAGGTTAAACTTTTTTTTTTTTTTATAAAAATCCGTTTGAAGTTAGTAATTTGATGGAATTCGTTAGTTTTACATAAAATTACACGCTTCAACAAATATATAAAAAGAAAGCCGGACATACTTCACATCACGAATATTTTTCGCTCCTCGGGTCACATACTCTTGGTGAGTGTGTAGAATTTTAAAGCTACGATAAGTAATTTTTTTCAATATGACGATTCTGAGCTAAGGAATTTAATAATATTATAAAGAACAATAATAGTCATCATTTTCTATACTTTCACCAAGAGTGTCTGAACCGAAAAGTGAAGAATATCCGTGGAGCAAACTATGTTCAACTTTCTTGTCTATACTTTACTTTTCTTTTATCAAATAAATAAAGAAAAGGAAAAAATAATTAATGTGAAAAAATTTCAAAAATTTTTTTTTATATTTTCAAAATATACTTAAGCCAAAATATGTCTCATATTATTGTCTATCTTTGTTTAAATTTTCATGAAGTTTGGTTCAAAAAATGATGGTTTTCAATTCTTTTTTATCAAATTTTGGGTAGTTTTTCAAAAAAAAAAAAAAATAAGAATTGAGAAATTAAAAAAATTATCTCTGTTAAGTATCATAAAGTACCAGTTACGGCCAAATATGGTTTCAAAAAGTTACTGATTGAGACTTTCGGACAAGTGAATCCATACAAATAAGTGTTCACAGAAAAAATAAAAATAAACATCATTGTAAAAACATAAACATCTTTCGGAATCTAATAATTGTTGGCCGATTTTTATGAAACGTTTGTAGACAAAAAATACATATCATGGTGAATATTTTGGTGACGGAAGATTTTTTACGGACATGAGCATTAAAAAATCTTACAAGGTTTTGATTGAAAAAAAATGAAGAAAAGTACGGACAAATTTAATGGAAATGCCGAAATAAATCCCATCACGAAATCAATTTTAGTTCTTTAATAATAACTTGAAAAATAATAGAGATGGAAACTTGAAACTTTCATCAACTTTTAAAAATAGTAACGCGCATATTTTATGATTTTCATAAACTTTTAACCAATTTTAAGGTAAGTACAGAACTTTAAAAAAAGAGAGATTCCTCATTTTTTGTAAGTTTTTATTTCATAAAATTTTTATGCATGGATATTAAGAGCTTAAAATTTAATACAAACATACCCATATATATATATATATATATGTGTGTGTGTGTGTGTGTGTGTGTGTGTATATATATATATATATATATATATATATATATATATTACTAGGAGTAAAGAAAAAATCTCAAAAGTCGTAAGACAAGTTTTTTTGTATAGTTGTTTTATACTGAGCATTTTGACAGAATTCGTTAGTTGTAAATAAAATTATACGCTCGGACGCATATAATAAATAATGGTATGCTGAGCTTTATGAAACGTGGTAAATAGATTACATTTTGAATATTTTGACTAAGGACAATTTTTTACGGACGAATATTTACAAATTTTATATGGTTTGAATTGAAAAAAAAAAATCGGTAAAATTACGAAAAATTTGTACTATAAATATTTAATAGGTACTAAAATAATTTAATATAAATTCAAATGTGTATGTATTATTTTTTTTATTAAATTAAAGTATTGGGCGATTACTGAATATTTGAAAAAATAGTGAATTTTATTCGACTGTGTTATTGAAAAATAAATGTGAAATCTATAAATAGCTCAATTCCAAATATTCCCATGAATACACCAATATGCCAATTAAAGGATGGTTGATGATTGATGAATTTATAAAAATGGAATATTTATTACGATGTATTGTTTTTTATATTTTTATAGAGACATTTATTATCTGACATACATACACATAGCATTTTCAATTATCGAATACCCAACATTATTAAATTTAATGTGGCCATAGGATGTATTTCTGTCTTATAAAATTATTTTATTATATTGTATTAATAAACAAAAAAAAAATAAATAAATAAAAACAATCAAATTAAAGACATCCATTTTTAATTTAGAAACAGAATAAAAATAAAATTTAATCAGTTTGTTACAAGACTAAGACTAGCACCATATTTGACACTCATTAACATAATTTCTATAACTAAGTGGAGCGTGAACAAATGCTTTATTATTTGAAATAAATGCTGGAACTTTAAAATCAATTTGGTTTAAAACTTGGGGCTATCTCACTCACTTTTTAACTTCTAAACGAACTCTTGTATGTTAAAATACTTTTGTAGAATAGCTGATTATATTTTATATTATATAAAAATTACCAAACAAATAAACCCAAACAAATTATGTATGAGACTCCTTGTTTAGTATTTCAAAATTTTCGAATTGACCAGACTATGACAAATTCAAAGCCAAGGACCTAAATTCAAAAAAAACACCTCACCAGTATATAGTAAATCATAAATTGTTTATCGTTACGTGTAATCAACAAAATATGTTTCAATATTGTTACTATCGATTGGTGTTAATACGAAAAGTACAGCATACAAATTAAATTTTATATTGATGGTTAAAATGTCATCACGCACCTAGCACGTGATCCGTCTTTTATGAATAAAATATTGTAACGTGCCAATTGCATGTTTTGTCCTAAACGTATTTATTTATTTTTTTTTTGCTTTATGTTTATCGTCTGGAATATGTCAATATTTTTCTTATTAAAAATAAGATAACAAAATGAAATTTTCTATACCCCCCCCCACGAGAAAATCCTAAATACGCCACTAATTTACATTAATAGTGGTTATATTCATTAGAAGTTTATGATATAACATTAAGTAATATATTACATATTTTTCTTACTTAAACACTTGGCTACACAGTAAAAGCTTACGAATTTATTACTGTATTTAAAAAATAAAAGAACGTTTCGAGTATAGAAAAATACAATTTCATTAACGTGATGTTTTTCCAAGTATGTGCTAATCTTTTTTATTGTGTATAATGATGGTTTTAAAAACGTTTATCAGAACTAAAAACGACTTGGTTTACTAAGCAGATTTCATAAGCATACGGTTTCGGTAGTATCAAATGGAAAACCCGATTTTGATCCTATTTTTAAGAGTACATAATAGATAAATAAATACATAATTATGTCTTTTTTTTTTCTTCCGCGGACACTCCTTTTTGAAAGCACCGAAAACTAGACGGTACGCATTTAATTAGCAAAAATTAGCGCGCAGAGCTAGCAAACATTTGTCGAGTGTTTCTTTTTCACGGCCGACTAGGCGGTATACAAGATACAAGTACCTACATCTGCGGATTAACTTATTTACTTGCGAGTAAGAAGATAAGATAATTAACCGTGCACGGTTCGGCTTGTTGTCGGCGCGACGATGACGGGTGATCGGCCCGGGATTTGTCCGAATACTCACTCAGTGCGGTATCGTCCGCTAATCCAGGTACACGGGTAGTCAGTAGAAAAATTAAAATCGAAAATCGCATAAAAAAAATGTACCGACACGGTTTTCTGGCGTCGTTGTTCTGCTGCTTTGCAGTCGCCACCGTGGTCGTCGGCCAACTGCAACTGGACTCGTACGATTTCCAATCGTCGTCTTCGCCGTTTCACATAACGAACGCCGCGAAAATCGATTATGGAAACGCGGAAACGATGACTTCGTTCCGGTTGCCGGCCGACGTCAAGCCCGTGTCCTACGCTCTCCAGGTGGCCACCGACTTTGACAACTTTACCTTTGCCGGCACCGTGGAGATCGCTGTCGGCACGTCCGCGGCCGCGTGTCGCGTCACGATGAACGCCAAAGACCTCACGGTAACCGCGGTCCGTGTGGTCGACCACTTGGGCGTACCGCTGACCGTCGTGGAATACCGGTTGGACGACGCGAACGAGCAGCTGATCGTCACCCTCGACAGCACGGACCGGTGTCTTTTGGCGCGTCGCCAGTACGCGGTGACGGTCGACTTCGAGGCATTTCTCAGGGATGACATGGTCGGTTATTACAGGAGTTCGTACACAGAAAACGGTGTCAAGAAGTAAATATTGTTGACATAGTCAAAAAGTGCCTGTTGTTTTAAAGAACAAAAAAAAACGGTAGGCAAACCGAGTCCCATTACAACAATACCCAGTATGAGTCCGGGATTGGAACATTATCAATTTATGGTTCAAATCAAAAACACAATTTCAATTCTGATTCTCTAGTAGTTAAGAATTCTGGTTTGGGTTCATGAATAGTTCAGAAATTCCATTCCCATTAGAAAAAAAAAAAAAAAAACAAAACAAAATTACAATAATATTGAAAAACATAAATATTTTTAGTTAAATTTTTATACACCGTGGTGGTCAGTTGGAATTTTAATCATAACGATATTACTTAGTGTCTTTGAATCTATTATTGCGATATGCACATTTCAGTGAAAATAATATTACCTAATTTTCTCATGGCCCATTTTCGTAAGAACTAAAAAGGTTCGTTTTTCGCTTTTATCTAAGAATGATTTTACCATCATAATCTGAGATTAATATTTGATGAAAAATTTAATGTTTCAAAATAAGCAGTTGCCACTAATATTTTTTTAAATAATATTTAGGGGTAAAAGGTATAACTGTTGCTAACGTTTATAATAATATGCATAGGTACATAAATAGATTTTGATGAGTACTTCGTTATATAGATAAGTGACTACTCGATGTCTTATATTATATTACTGGTTTAATTATTATACATGCCTTATACTTTTAAAGTACAATGTATAGCATTGTACTACACTAGTATTATTATTATTATAGCTATTACAAATTTAGTAAATCTGTTTCTATAAATTACATAATTTTTAAATGAATTTATTCAAACATGGCTTATATTTTTATTATCATATAAAATTTCTCAATGACATCACTATAATGTTAAAACATGACGTTTATTGTACAAGTACAGTAGATTATTCTTAAAGTATATAGTGTGTACACAATGAAAACGTTCTTTTGTAGGAATACATTTTGGGAAAAATGGAAATCGAATCATTTTCGTTTTTAACGGAAACGGGCATGAAATAAAACTAAGGACCATTTCTTATTTATGGAAAAGAACCCCGTTCAAAGTATTAAACCAAAATATTTAGATTTTGTTTAAATGGGTTCCGGTTCTTGAATTTTTTTTAATGGCCGATTCTTTAGGTTATTTTTTCAGTCCCTGAGTCCGAGCAGTATTGTAGCGCGTATGCTTCGTTTGAAAAATTACAAAATATTCAAGTGTAGGAAAAAATTCGAATCTTAACTGATTGACCTCATATTCCCCGTCACATGGAACGTATATTCCATGGGATTTGTAATTTCATTGCTATTCATTGTTTGCCATACACTGCGATCGTGTTAGATAGACACAGAAATATGAATAATTCTGGTTTAATAAAATTCAGTACGAGGTTGCAAAATTAACAAGTATTGTGTATTATTATGCAAATCACCGATTACGTGCTACTATAGATGGGTTATATATCCAGAAAATTGTTTTCGTGCCGTCCACACTCGTGTCATGTATTGGCAAACAATATTGACAACGCCTATAATATTCGTAATATTAATTATTATACTGTTATATCTGGTTTTATTTGCAATTCAAGCGAAGGATTTCGAGAATTGAATAAATCTGAAATATCATTGAAATATTTTACTTGACCACTATACTTGTCAAATCCATTAATCTATTATTATAATGTTTATTTTTTCTAGATGGCTTGCCGTAACCAAATTCGAACCCACGCACGCTCGAAAAGCGTTTCCGTGTTTCGACGAACCCGCTATCAAAGTGCCGTTCAAGGTTTCAGTCAGACGACAATGGGATCAGATATCCTTGTCTAATATGCCACTGTTAAATTCCACTAAAATGTAAGTTTTAAGTTCGTTTAATTTTTATGGAGAATTTCGTAGTTTCACGATACGTATCGAGTGGATCTTTCATAAATAATTGTTACTCCGAAACTAATTTACGTAGATAACGCATAGGCTGCGTTAAAGCTTATAAGATCACTGATATTTTAGTGTTTCCCAAGAGTAAGGTGATTTTACAGTGATATTTATTTATATTTATGTGTTTATTTTAATTTTAATTTTAGTTATACAGTAGGTATTCAGTATGATCAGCATATGTTTTTGTTAGATAATTTGAATGACATAGTACTTTTAAAGAGGTATTTCTTTTATAAAAACAACAATAACTTACTCAAACACAAGGATCCAGTATAATATCTAATTAGAATAAAATATGCCGAAAACTAGATTTTCATCAAATTAATAAATGCTGTTCAAATGACTGTTTGAACAAAAATGGCAGCTTCATTTTTGTTATTATTTCATGTTTCGTAATATATTCAATTAATTGTTTTAAGGGTTGACAATTTTATGCAAACATACTATTACGTAAACTTAAATATTTGATTTTTTTTTAAACCATTCGAGGCAATTTTTAATTTATTATAAGAGCTTAAAATTTCTAAACACGGCCAAATCAAGTAATCTCATGAATTATAAAAAGAACATTGATTATTATATCATTAAATTATTTAACTTAATCAATAAAAATTGATAGTTACTGTTCTAAATAATTAACTGAAGTTCGCCTCAAAATCGCTGTACTGAAGAAATTATTTCTTTTTTAAATAAAATTCAACATACACACACACACACACCAAGAATACTTATAGTATAAAGTGTGCACGGTTTTTTTTTTTTTTCTTAAGAAAACCATGAGTGATTATAAACCGTATAAGAATCGCCAATATTTATTTTATTTCTTGAGAGCAGTGTTAATTTTTATGACTTCTGACTTCAAAAGTAGGTTTAATTGTATTTGTGAATAATTATCCGAAATAAAACCGATTGATATTACCAAAATTAAATATTTTTGCTAATTATTATTTTTATAATAAGTACTATGTTATCTTTATATTTATTTTGTTTGTTTCCTATGGAATTCGAATGATACTGTTCTCAATCCAAAGTCAAGTACTTAGGTGTACACACACACACACACACACACACACACACACACACACACACACACATGTATATGAATTACGAGACAGTCGCAAACTTCAAACCCTTTTTTTTTTAACACTTTTTATATATTTTTATTTCCTATTTTTTATACGTTTTCAAACATGTTCACGAGTTCAAAGATTTTGTTTAAATAGGTGTTATGAGGAAAAACTATATCACGTAATATTTATTGTTAACCGTGGATTAATGTAACAGAAAAAAAATAACAAAAATATTTTAGCTGAAAATTGATAAAGCTCCTCTTTGTCTATAATTTTTAACGAATTTTAAAATACTTCTGTGCTGACATTAGTACGTACAATTAATACGATTTTTCCAAATATATATTATGTAGTCCAAACACAAACATGTACTGGGATCACTTCCAAGAGACCCCACCGATATCAACATACTTGGTGGCGTTTTTCGTAGGTGAATTTTACGCCATGAAAACGCCCATCGTGGGAATATACACACATCAGAGTTACGTGAATCAGGCATCTTACATAGCGAGCGAATCACCCAAACTGCTCTATGCGATGGAAAACTTCACCGGAGTGCCGTACGCGTTGCCCAAAATTGATTTGCTGGCGATCCCTGACTTTGCAGCGGGCGCAATGGAGAATTGGGGATTGAATACGTACAGGTATAGTATTATAGTCGTTATTAAGCGATTTGCACCCCCTTATGCTCTTTTATAAATATAAATTTTTTCCGGGATCACATTCGATCACAATAATATTGATGTCCATAAGCGTAACTGAAGTTAAATTTCTGTAAGGGAAAAACTCACCAGTTACTAACCTAGTCTCCCTAAATAATGCAGTTTGAGTAATTATATGTATATATGTATAAATAATTCATTTTTAAATTATAATAATTAATTTTTGCTATCATTATTACTCTTAATATTATATTATTTTGTATATTTATTTCTTTAAAAGGTAATTATTGTACTTTAATACCTTTGAAATTTCAGTGAGAACTGAAAGTAGATTCGGCGAAATGGGATTCGTCTTAGTGGGCCTGAACAGTTCAGCCTAAACCATAGTATTCAGCTTCACTTGACTGTTAAGTCATATTCAAAAACATTTTTCTAATATCAGATTTATGGCTGGCATTGATTTTTTTTAAAATTTTTTACCAAATTTAACCATGTATAATTCTAAAATTTGATTTTTTTTTCTCTAGAATTTTTGAGTTTTTGAATTTTTTTTTTCTTATAAATGGGAGCAACTACTTTTAACTGAGCATGTTATTAAAGAATTTTTTTTTTTTGAATTATGATTTAACATTTTTTTTTGACAAATCGTTTAAAAATTATTAATATATTTTTAAGCCTAGAGTAGTGAAAAAATGTCAGCAAATGTTTGCATGTTAAAAGATGGGCACATACTGGGAAATATTATAATATTACTTCTAGAGTATAGGTAAATATTGAAAGATGCTACTAATACTAAAATAAAAACATCTGATATCTTTGTGGGCGGTAGATTCGTGGAATAAAACCGAATCGACTAAAAATTGTGTAGCTATAATACCGGAATACCCTTCACGAATTTGTTCAAAACTTAGATTAGAAACACCAACACACGTGCTTCATGAAATAATATTTGTGTTTCTTCTTTCATGTTCGAATAAACAGGGAAAGATTGTTACTAGTGTCGGACAATTCCAGAACTAAAACTATAGAGTTCGTAACGACAGTCGTACAGCACGAGCTATCTCACCAGTGGTTCGGAGACTTGGTTACGTGCGCGTGGTGGGATTATCTATGGCTGAACGAGGGATTCGCTACGTTCTTCGAATATTTCGCCACCAAAACGGTAACGTAAACGTATTATTAAGATAATGTATGTGAACGATACAATAGAATAGCTGTATCGTTCACAGCCATTGTGTTGATTGAAGACAACCGATTTCGTGACGAAATGCTTTTGATTTTGATTAAACTCGTAGCGTGAGTTAAACTGATCATTTGAGATAACCGTTTTTTAAGTTTTATATGCGTTCTCTGTAGGTGAAATAGGATAATATTTGTTTATACGCAGATACATCGTTACATGAATATTTCTTGCGGCTATTAAATTCCGTCGAAATGAGAATTTTCGTTAAATACAGTTAAATAAAGAGATGGTAACATTAACGAATTCAGACAAATATTTGGAATATACAAGCTATAAGACATACTCATGTCAAAAACATTTCATTTGGGTGAATTTTAGGATATCCTTTGGCAAACAGAAAACCATCATTTAAGTACATCGTCTCATATTATATGAGTATATGACTAAATATTTTCCTTAATTGAAAAATGTTGTTTGGGAGAATACAAACTTCCTCCATAAAGTTTCTTCCCTATTTTGATATTGATTGAATATGGGTGGGTAAAAATCTTCTGAGTTCAATATTTAGATTAACGTCCTTGTATCTGTTATGCGGACAACTCTCGCTCCCCAGTTTTAGCGCACATCGCTATGATAAGCTATCACAATAGGTAAAACCGGACTGGAGGCTAGAGGAAGTTTTCATCTACGAAGAGCACCAGACAGCACTAAAATCGGATCAACGTCACAAACACGCCATTTCGGCATCCGTCCAAACGCCCATTCAGATCCGGGGAATGTTTGATGATATATCTTATAATAAAGCTGGTGCAGTCCTTCGCATGTTTCAGTACGCGGTGACGGAAGAAAATTTCAAACAGGCGTTAAAGTTGTACCTGGAAACGAACCAGTGAGCCACAATCGCGTATATACTACGTTTGCTGCTATTTGTGCACATATAATTCACCCAAGTTGGGTCCTGTAATGTATCGCTTGTTGTGTTTGGTTTTTTAATTTTTTTGTATAGTTCACTAGTTTTGACTCTAAGGTTTTTCTATAAGCGCAACATTTACACTCGGGTATTTGAAGATAAGGTCAGTGCTCTGGACACTTCTGGCGTTCAACTATAGTGCTTAAAATAATCCATGACTCTTCTAGTATACTCACTAGTTCATTTCTAACTAGTCTACCAATGTCTAGGATCCAACTTGGACACTCTAACAGAAAAACTCGCTTAAAAAAACGATAATCACTTTGTACACTCTCACGTGATATGCTATGTTCACAGATACGAAGCGGCTACTCCTGATGAACTTTTTTCTGCGTTTGAAAATGTTGTTTATGACGTGGACTTTGATTTCGGTGACGAGATTTCAGTCGTTGATTTCATGAAATCTTGGACCGAACAGCCCGGATATCCATTGATTCAGGTTGCGAGAGTCAACGACACATTGGTCGTGAGTCAGGTATAATTGGAGAAGGAGGAGAACGGCGTAGAGTGAAATCATCACGTCATTGTACCTGGATTTTATTTTTTAGGAACGTTTTTTAATTCATCCTTCAAATGAAACCGCTTCGGAGCGATGGATCGTCGGCCTAACTTATACGACGCAGAGCGCCAAAGACTTCGAGAAAGTGTTGCCAAGAACTTGGTTGACGGGGAACACTACGGTTTTGCAGTATAACAGCGAAAGCGGATGGTACATTTTCAATTTGCAGTCAACCGGTAATGTGTTTTTTATTCTTTGATTGTCAATGCATTTTAATTCATTGCATACGTCACACAATACATGATTCCACCGTCTGGTTTAGGATTTTTCAGGGTAAACTACGAGGAAGACAACTGGAATGCCTTAATCGATCAACTCCACGATGACTGTAACGCCATTCATGTGCTTAACAGAGCGCAGTTAATTGATGACGCGTTTAATTTGGCTTTGGCGGGTCGTCTGGATTACGATTTGGTTTTGAGATTGACGGCGTATTTGAAAAATGAAAATGACACTGTACCGTGGTATTCAGCCAAAAATGGATTCGAGTATTTAATGAACCGGATGAGACGCTGTTCGAACGGTCACAAGTATCTCAAAGTAATTAACTACAGTAAAATGTGTGTAATGCAGTGATCAATACTCAACCAAACATTTCATCAAATTAAGAAACCATTCTCTCATCGTTACACCTTTGTGACATTCTATGTTTAATACGATAGGTTGTGGTCATAACAGATAGAAAATTAAATCTGTATACGGCCTAGTCTACTGTAAGCACCACTGTTTACGTCACGGGCCTCGACTGCACAGTAATAATCACTAGAGATATACTCAGTCAGCCCCCTTTCCCATTGTAACATTCAGTTTTCACTAACGCGTCTTTCCCACAGTATAACTTTTTCCACGGAACTAACGTAATTTGTTTATGACGATGCGTTGTTTGTCATTCATATGTATTTCATCTAGGGTGGGTAACAACAAATTTAAATTTTCTCCTGACAAAGATTTCATTAGTTTTAAATTTGTTTTTTTTTCTATTAATACTTGACATATTTTTATTTGAATCAAAATATTTTATAACTTAATACAATTATCACATGCAGGCAATAAAAGTTAGTGAAGGACATTACATTTATTTATAAACATTTTTTTTAGTAGGAATTATCTAACAATTAACATACTAATGTAACTTGATGCATACCTGTAATTATCAAATAGTCTTCAACGATTTTGCTACTCTATATAACTTTTTACTATTTGAATATACTGCATTAGACCGGCAGTGTTATCAGCAGTGATCAATAATTCTGCTGTCTAAGAGCAATGATGTAATCTACGAATTTGTGTGTACGATTTAATGTATTTGTATATTGAACAGTGCAGGCGTAGTTTCAGAGGGGGGCTATGGGTGCTCGGGTACTCCGTGTCATATCATCCACGTAATATATAAAAATATGAAGTTATTAATTTACTGTCATTTTCCACACTTGCATTATTTTGATCTACATTAATTATCATAATTAAAAATTAATTTTTAGTTTTTATGAATTTTTAAATTCTTAAATAAAAAAATTAATTTAATTTTGATATTACTGAAAGTGAAAGCTCATTTGTATATAATATAAAAGGTTTAAAATCTTTGTTAAAATTAGACATTTATAATCAAAAAATATTACATCATTTTGTATGATACTACGTATTTTACAATCAAATTCAATAAAAAAGCTAGGGTTTTTATAATGAAATGTATTATTATTATTTTTTCTGTAAACATTGAATATATATTTTTGTCCGAAATTTTCGACATTTTGATTGCAATTCGCATTTAGATTGTACTTTTAAGATGTAATTTTTCAAAATTATCAATATATTTCTCAAAATTTTGGAAACATATTAAAAATTAAACGAAAATGATTCGGAAACTATATTTTTTCAATCTAAACTATATGGAAATTTAAATATAGAGAGAACATAATATTTTTTTTATTTATTTGTTTATTTTTGATTTTTTGTGCTTAGTTAATAGTGGGATATAAAACTGGCAGAGTACAAATTATTTTTTTTTTTATATTAATAATTATAATTTTTAAATGAAATTATTTTATACAAAATAAATGTCTACTGAGGATTGTTTTATTTAAGAAATAATTAATGGTTACTTCAAAATTTAATAGACCCACCAAATTTCACCCAAGGAGCAAAGAATACCCAATGGCCTAAGTTTATCCTTCTTTTTGTTAGTTAATTGAATTTTGATAGTTGATGATTACAATTAATATATTTTATAATTATATTGTCTCCATATTTTAATTATTATAACTCTTACTATTTTAGTTTAACTAAATTACTAGGTATTCATTTTATACTAAATACTTAAACTCAATTCAGGTGAAATTCATTTTAAAATCTTAAAAATTTTTAATGTTTTCTATCCAATTAATAATATTATTACTTATTTAAATGAGTAAATAGTGAAAAATGTTTTGAATAAATTTGTGCATTTTACTTAATAAAACGCAAACATTTCTACTGTAAAGCGTTGGTACATCAGCAGATAATTAGTAAATAAAACAAACGAAAAAGCTATTTTATAAATTGTTTTTTATAAAAGAAATATAATTATTACTATGCATATGGATTTATATTAAGGTGTTATAGCTATAAAAATATAGGTATATACGTATAATAATAACAATAGGTTTTATAGCTATAATATTCAGTTCTTTTGATCGAGCACCTCCGATCTACGTATATACCGTGTGTCCGCGGAAACGGGGTACACTGCACCACTCATTACCCTGTTGATATTTTTCAATTCTGTTTTCGGGACATTAAACTAGACTATTGCATCTTTAATTTCTATGACTTACAATTTTTTTATCTCACTTATTTTGCGCATGTATAATTTCTGTATCTACGCCTGAAGCAGTGATCATACTCAAGAATATAATTCAACGTGATCCGTTATCACTCGTCGTTAAACAAACAACAAATGACCTGCATGCGGAATTTACCTTTTACTACTATAAATACTTTTTACAGGCATACGTCAACTATTTGGCCGATTTGATTTACTCCAAAACGGAAGATCTCGTGGTAAACCAAAACTCTTCGGACCACTCTGTCCGGACGGGTTGGAATGCGTTTTCGAATTGGGCGTGTAAATTGGACAACGAAAATTGTGCAAAATCGGCTTCGTCTTACTTCCAGCAATGGCGTCAACGAATAAAGTAACCGTCTCCTTCGAATCGTTTATTGTACGCGCGTTACAGTTTTATATATATACGGATTTTTATTTTCTCCCGCAGTATACCAGCTGACATCAAAGATGCTGCGTTCTGTGTCGGGGTGAGAGAAGGCAGTGCTGATGAATGGGACCTAGTCCTGGACGTTTACAAAAACTCAGAGTCGGCGTCTGATCGGCAGTCGGCACAGACGGCGTTGGCTTGTTCTGAAGATTCCATTCAACTGTCCAAGTAATAAAAACGATCGATTACGAATACAAGATAGTAGTTTATCGTTAATTCTCAGCCAAATGATATCTGTATAACACTGTTTATACGTATCGGTATGGTCTATGGATAAAATATTGTATCCAAATAATAGAATATTACTTTTCCTTATTATAAAATAATATATTCTAGTAAGGTGGTTTTTTAAAAATTTCAGCGTAAAATATGAAGAATTTTAAATGAAAAAAATGACACATTTTCAAAATTCTACATGTATTCCAAATATTGTCATATATGTTTGAACATTTTTTAAATCTGTATCACATCTATAGTATATGTTTTATACACTACTTTTGATAGTGGGAGAACGTTTTCAGCTCTTAGTACTGTTGTTTTCGGAGTTAGGACTTAATTATTAAAATAAATTTCATAAAAATCTATTTTATCACATGTTTCTCTATTTTTACTCAAATATGACGTAGTTTTTCCTTGATTTTTTAAAAAACATCGAGAGTTTCGAAAATTGGACTGTTTAAAATACTATATGCAAGCAACATTCTTTATCGAAAATACATGTTACAGTTACTGATCCTAGAAGGCCTTTTTTAGTTTATGAATAGAAAATATTCAGTGACTGGTTTCCTCCACCTCATGACATCTATAAAATATTACAATTTTCAGATTTTGCTACTAGACCAGATTTTAAAAATTGTGTTATCGTTTAGTGATTAGCCCAGGTTTTTCGATTATTTTGTAATATAATCTTTTAACATTGTTTAAACATTTACAATTACAACTTGACATACACATCTAGTGTAAAACTCAAGCATTTATTCCAACTTAGAATAGTTGGAACTGCCAACATTAAACAATTACAAATAAAATACCTACGTGCTAATAAAAATATGCTTTCTTATTGTGTATAAAATGTTTATATTAATTGAAACCGAATTTTTAGAACGGTTATAAAATCCGTTTTGGTTTTCAAAACTAGTTTTATGAATGCATGGTTTCATTATTAGAAAAGTTAAAAATTTAGGATTTAACCGGTTTTTCCAAAACCAATTCTGAGCACTTCATTTTGTCTTTTTTACCATCGACTGTATGATAGACTGAATAATTTTTTTGTGCTTCAATGTATTTTATTCACCTACGTGTTCAGGTATTTAGATTTCATGTTCAGCGGACACGACGGTCCGATTCTCCCGCAAGACTTCCGAGTTATTTACACCA
>JAIPRM010003414.1:0-26231 GCA_025469315.1 Stegophylla sp. TES_Ste_2020
TTCCTTCGTTCGGAATCGTTTTACTGAAGAAATGATTTATCGTTTCTTTAAAATTTAATACGCCCGTCAAGAGAATACCACCCGTCGTGCGAAGTACACCCATCGTGCGAAGTATGTCCGGCTTTTTCTCATCATTATTACTTATGTTATAATTAGCGTAATGAAAATTTTGATGTGTCTGTAGCTTCACTATAATTTTTAATGTAATATTTTATAGAGAGCTTGAACCACGATTTTAAAGTTGTTTAATACACCCAATATGTCCAAATCAAAAAAAAAAAAATAACTAAAAATATATTAAAGTAGGACCTTTCTAAAAAAAAAAATAAAATTATATCAATTAACATACCTAGTGGATAACTTGGAAATTCCACTAAAACCCATTGCACTCGGAAACTATTAACAGTTTTAAAGTTTTAATTACTTAAATTAAGTAATTAAAACAAATGATACTAATGACGAGACCGACTGAATTTTTTTAGTATTGAATATTATATTTCATCCTAAAACAAAAAAATATCGAATTTATATGCAGCTATATGATGATAAAACCTTTTTAAATAAACTTTCGATAATCTAATGTAAACGCAATAAATTTATAATCCAAATTCGACTCCAAATATATTGAACTACATCTGGTATTACAGTTTCTAATACATTTTTTTTTATTTCTAATACATCACTCATTTATGATATAATATGAACCAAAAATTATCATATGATATTCGGAAAACAATTTCGCTTCAAAACCAAAGAAGTGGATAGCTTATAACAGGTGTAATAAATTATACAATTAAATATATTATCATAATTTAATAAATAAAGCAAATGGGACTTTAACATTTTTTTTTTTTTTTTATTAACGTTTAGTATGTTTTCATTTAAGCGGGCTATAATTCTGGATGTCTATTATCTATACCGAAGGGTAGGGAGTAAAGTCTCATTACCACCTCACCCTAAATTATGTCCGTATGAGAGTGTAAAGAAAAACACGTGCGAGAAAAAGATGAAAAAATATCCGAAGTCTATTACGGCCGATTAATTACACGCCATAATGTAATGTGTTCCGCAGACCTAACCCTATTTTGTTACATCGTATTATATGTTATATCGTATACACCGCAAATCACAGTCGTCGTTACGTAGTCTGTTGAAAATATAAAAAAAAAAAAACAACACTCCGGCATTAAAGATAATAAACAACGTGTAGTGGGGATTTAATATCCGTATAATATAAGGCACGTACAGTTAATAGTTACAACCTCTTTTTTTCTTTTTTTTTTTTTTTCGTGCACAAACGTAGGTATATAATATGAATCACTCTTTGTTATTAAATGGGTTTATTTTTCGACAGGTGAAGTTTCAGGGAATGATAAAAAACTACAAAACTTCCAAAATTTGATAAGTGTGTTAATAAATTTTTTCTTGTACATTATATGCGTGGTACTCAGTATTTATACCAAGTTTTGATCTTGTAAACACATTTGATTTAAGTTTATATAAGTTTAAAGTTGTTTCACGTGTGCCCTTTTAACAAAAATTAAAAAAAAATGGTACATCAATAATTACAAATATTTTTAGTTTTGAATTTTTTTTTTAATCAAAATAATTGTATTTAGGTATTGAAAAACTACATGTCATCTTTGAGATTGCCCGCAACGATACTTTTTCGTATAATGTCAAGCAAGGTAGTATAGTGTGTGTTTATCTGGGTTATACTTGAATTTGTATGTGTTCTTTGTATTTGAATCCACTATATGTGTTAAAATGACACATGTGCTACTGACCATAGCAGTGATATCAAATTTATGATTTTGCGATTTTTTTAAAAAGGATGATGCATGTGCAGCACAAGTGACCTTTTAAAAAAAAATTATAAAATAAAAAATATCATGGTCTGCAGTACGTGTGCCATTTTAATATGTAGCCAACAAAAACCGATTTTAACCAAAAATGTGACATGTGCCCTATTAACAAAAAGCGATTCATATACAGAGTGAACGACAAAGACGTAAGGTAATATAGGAGGTAAATCGAGGCTTCGCATGAAGTACTTTTCGTATGAATCTCAGTCCTTTAATGAAATTCGTTTGAAAGACTATAGGAAATCAGATTTGACCTGTAGACAACCTTTGCTCTAAACTACTCTTAATCGCGTTGTAAAAATTTCGGATTTTGTATTATTTCGGGGTAAAACCCTTATTTTCTCCCAGAAAAAATGGTGTCTTCGGAAATATAAGTAATATAAAGAAAAAAAAAAAAAAAAACTGCAGAACACACCGATAGAAAACTCGTCGAAATTCTTTTCAAAATCGATATTCCTGTGGTCTAAAATTACGTCGAGTTGACTTACAACCGTTCACGATACTGTGTGTGAAAATAGTATGGAAAATATTTAATTTTCAACGGATGAGGGTGAAAAAAACTATCGGATTCGAAGGGTTGATTCATTAAGCATGCTCATTTCCTTTTTTGGCCGTAAAAATGAAAAAAAAATTGATTTTTTTGGGGGGAATGTTCAATTTACTATAAAAATTATGTTTTCCATATATTTTTTTTCCCATGTCACTTGTGGCATAATACAAACTTTTCTTTTAAACCAAACCATATTTGAATTACAGGATTTTATATAGATAATTTGTCTGTAAATTTTTATGTATCTAAATCGAAATTCGAACGAGTGGTTATATTTAACAACATTGTAAATTAATTAGGTGTTAGTTGGTAAAATGATAGATACATAATAATCACATAATAGTAAAATATGTGTTCAAAAGACTATTATCCTTTTGTACTAATTGAATCGTTCAAAAACTTTTCATTCGAAAACATCATCAAAATTTACATAAAAAATAATCTGAATAAAATTCCGTAATTATAATTGGGGGGGGAGGGGAGGGGGGTGCCATTTGAAAAAAAAAAAAGTTTTTATAAGGTATCACGTCAAATCCTCAAGGCGACACGTCAAAGAGTTATGGAGAACATGCTTTTATAGTAATTTGAACAAAAAAAAACCTAAATTTTTCTATTTTTACTGACAAAAAAGGGGGCGAGCGTGCCTGATGAATCACTCTGTGTGCGTGTCCACCTGTTTACCGACAATCGGTTCGCGGTCATATACGTGCAAGAGGTTCTTCATAATATTATATTGAATAAATGTAAGTATATAATAATATAAGGAGAGTAATAATATTTTATAATATATTATGTATATAGGTATCACAAGTATGATTGTGTGCGTTCGTTCACGCCCGCGGTTACCCCTCTCGCCCCCAAATCACACACACACACACACACACACACACACACACACACACACACACACACACACACACACACACACACACATATCAGGTGTACATATATACCCGGGGTAGTTAGTAATTACACATCGTAACCGTTTCCAGAGGATAGTGTACGCGGCGATGGGGTATTTTTTCGTGCCGGCCTCTTTGCCACGACGGCGCGGCGGCGGCGGCGGCGGTGAGTGTAAAACGCTACGTGTTTTATTGTTGTTATTATTATTATTATTATTATTTTCGTTCGACAAGACAGAGGAGACTAGTGGAAGAGTGATGGTAGTGGAGAAAAAAATAAACAAAAAAAAAAAAAAAAAACCGAAAAAAAAAGAATTAAGAAAATAATATAATAATAATAATAATAATAATAATGAAAATATTTGCACCTGTACGTCGCGGTCGAGACCCGAAAAACCGGCCCCGACCCTCCCTCGCAGCGCCTCGTTGCCGCCATCTCAAATCATACTCGTATAAAAATACTATACTTAAACCCAAAACCGAATAGAAGACCGCGAGTATATTACCAACCCGCGCACACGTGTGATGATCGCACACACACACACACACGAATAACTATTAAATCCCACGTTAGTGTTGTTATTATTGTTATTATCGCACACAATAATACAATATGCGACGTAATATTATACTATAATAATAATAATAATAATAATAATAATAGGTAATAAAAATAAATGTTATGCGTATACTACGATAATGTCTGGTCGACGACAGCAGCGGCGGCGACGGCGGCAGCAGAAGCACGGCGTCTTATTGTTGTATTTAAAAAAAAAAAAAAAAAAAAAACATTGAAAAAAATTCAAAACGTTTGCGACGACGAAGGTATATTATAATCGTTTTTTTTTTTTTTTTTTTATGTAATCTTTTAACCGTGTTATTATTAATATTATATTGTTATTGTTATTACCCCGTATTGTATTCGTCCGTCGCATTGTGTTTTTTTAGCGGATTCCGATTGCTGTTCGGTGCTATCATCATTATAATAATAATAATAATAATAATAAACCTACGAAAAACGTGACTTATTATAATTTTGTAATAATACTCGCGCCGAACACAAAAGCCATTAACTACCTAATCCTATGGTTGTTTTTTTTTTTTTTTTCCACTACTACTGTTGTAGCTAATTTCCACTGATCGCTACGTCATACTCTAGTTCCATAGGATATCGATAACTTATGTTGTGAAACAGAAACGAACGAATCGGATATTGATTTCAATACAATATCAAAATTCATAAAAAAATCGCCTGAAGACAATTATGTAGTTAAAATAGAAGGGGAAGAGCTTGAAAAAAAATTGTATCACCACAGGGCACCCTTAAAGTGACATTAAAAGAAAAGTTATGGAAGACTTAGCTTTTTTATAGCGAGTTCAACATTCCCCAAAAGAATTCCAAATTTATCCTGTTCTCTTTATAACTGAGAACAGGAAATTACAAATTTTAGTTGAAAAAAAGTAATATTTATAGTAAAAAAATGTTCACGTTTTCAAAAATATATTCTATATAATTGTCTGCTTGTATTAAAATTTTCATAAAATTTGGATTTAATGAAGAAAGTCCTCAGAGCGTTTTTATTCAAATTTCGTGTGGTTTATCCTAAATTTCAAAAAAATGACCTCCTGATAATACCTTCTACAGGTGGTTTCTAGTTCAAAAAGTTGCTGACCGAAACTTTTGGACAAGTATATTTCTGTGCGAAGACATAAAAAAATAAAATAAATAATTTACATCGTTGGAAAAACACCAGCTTCTTTTGCGACTTCGTCAGTTATTCCACTCGGAATCTAAAAGTCGACAGGGAAAAAAATCGTTAACGACTTTTGCCCCCTCCCCTGTTGCTTGGTACTCCGATCCAACAGTGTAACCGGCCAGACGGACACTAGACCCAAGTAAAATGTGTTTCTCATAGTTTTCCATCAACTCCTCCTCCCCCTATTCGACAGTAGTCTTGGCCGAGCACTGACAATATGCTTTAGAATAAAATATATGAAATAAACTCCAGCGTCGTCCAGGTATCTAATGAAATATTATGTGCATGCCGAGCCGTCTACACCCGTCGCAAGTCGTCCTATACTTATTACATACACGAGTCACGACCCCCGGCCAAGGTTAATTCCGGAATCGGGGAATCACCGCGTTTGCACCTGTCCGCCGCCGCGCATTTGCATAATATAATATCGCCACCGTAGTGCGTATATATATATATATATATAATACAATATGTGTATAATACGTGGTATAGCTAGTAGGTTACATACACAAGCGCGTTTTAAGTAGATAATAACGCGTTTAAATACGCTGTGGTTATGTGTGTGTGTGTGTGTTATATATCACAGTCACCGCCGACTCGTTTGCAACCCGTAAGAGTTGTTTTATAATATAAGTACGAGGAATCGTCGGCGGTATTTTAAGTACAAAACAAAACACTGTACGGCTACTACCCATTGTAACTACTGCTTTTTATTATTATTATTATAATTCTTATTTTATTTATATTTTTTTTACAATATCCCTTCGTCAAGGTTGCCGACTTCCACTACTTTGGTGCCGCGATAATGGCCGCTCAGAATCCACACACACACACACACACACACACACACGCTTATATATTGTATATATATAATATATATATAATATATATATATAATATATATTATTATACTAATATACGCGTCTGCTGTAGTAGTTGTACACGACACGCGTCCTTATACGTATAATAATAATTTAAACGTCCGTCACAGAACGAACGCGTATAATATTATGTATAACAAAACACAGAGTGGATTAAATCATTTACACTGCACGGGGGGGGGGGTACAGGGTGCTCTACACGAGGGGCATAGGCGAATGAAATTATTCTGCTCTTTCTCGCTGGAACATGGACTACAACAAATATTTCATGTTTTCATTTAATTCAAAACCTCCACAAATTATTATCTTAACTCTTCTATATTATCCGTTTAATGAGAATTGCCAATACCGATTGTTATGCCATAGCTCAAGTTTCAGTTTTAAATTACTTATTTATCTATATTAATGATGTGCAATATGTTTCTTTTTTTTTTTTTGTTGTTGTTATAAATTAATTTGTCTCGTGTTTGTAATAATTGTGACTATGTATTTTGTAAGCTACTAATAATTGTAATTTTTATTTTATTTCTATAATTCTATTTTAATTATGTACACATGTTATATTGGGCTAGTCCCGTTTATTAAATAAATAAATAATTTCACGTCTAAGTAGAAAAAATTGAATATTTTCTAAACATATAAAAATCCCCATTTTATAGAGCTTTATATATATATATATATATATATATATATAAACGTTGACGTTTGATCACCATAAATCTTAGGATTTCTAATAATTTTTTTAATTACAAAAAAAGAAAAGTGTATCATATTATTATATTTAATACCTTGGTCCATAATTTCGATGCGCATGAATTTTGAAATCCCTTTTTCACACGATTTGCGTTCAAAGAGTATTAATCAACTACACAAATTACGTTCCAACTACATGACTTCTTTTGCTTTTGGGCGAGTTTTTCACAATTCTGTTGTGTTCGGGCCATTTATCATAACGATTTTTAGTGAGTTATTTTGAAAAATATTGTAATGCGTTAGGGTGACTTTTTTTTCATCTATTACTTTATATTTATATACTATTACATTTATTACTTGATATATATATACGTTATTTGGATAAGGTGAATAAAATTGGTGTATCAATAATTACCTATTATCATCAAACCGAAATGTCCTCACGTTTCACAACAAGTCGAGGGACGTATTACGGATGGGACGGAGTATAGCGACGGAACTGAAGAGCGTAGCAACGGAACTGAAGAGCGTAGCAACGAGTTCCAAACACACGTGCAGAAACTGTTGATCAACAGGGAAATATTATCGACACATCTATGAACGCGAAATATGTGCAACTATATATTACTCAACATTTTCTAATTACATACTCTATGAAAAGACAATCATACAATTTTATTGTATGTAAAATTTTATGCGTCAAATTTTCAAATTTTTCTACAAGACGTTATGTTCTTTATGTGTATATGAGACTTTATTGTCTTCAATTCGTCTCAGATGAATTAGCAATGGAACGTTGTGGAACACCCTGTATATACCTCTATGGTATAGGCTCTATATTATAGGTACACTATAAATAATCTGACCCATAACGGGCGTGAAGACATTAATTTCCGTTTGTGAACCGATTATTATTATTATTTCGGAGAAAAACGACCGACGTTTCGTGCGCATTTATTTTATAATATCACGTTTGGACCCGCGTAAATTACACGTTGACGTAAGTCGCCGATCAGTGCTGCCACTGTGTAGTAGTGGCAAAACGTTTTTCCGGAAATGCGGTGGCGTCACTTCGAAAATTATTGGCCTCGGGAGTGAAATTCAGTGACGGGCTAATGACTTCATAATCACAAGTGCGCATCGTTTATCACAAATGTGGGGCGAAAATGAATAATTATTATTTTTGAGATATAGTGCGATATATGGGCTATAAGCCCTCACTCAATATCAAAATATATATAACCTCTAAACTGATAGACCAGAATGTGACTAATTCTCTGATTCATCTTAATTATGATAATATTGTGATAAGGATTATATATATATAGTATGTCTAGTGCAAGGCCACAGCTGAAAAAAAAATTTTAGGGTTGTTTTCTAAAAGAAGCATTTATTAAATTTTTTTGTGCGTTAAATTGGTTTATTTTTATTAGACTGTATAGTAGGCACAAAAACAAAAAATGATGCAAGCATCATGAAAACCGTTCAGTACTTTAAAAAATATGTCTAACCAAAGCATGTTTTGAAAGAAAAACAAGAAATCTTTAAATAACTGTTTTTCACTTGACCTGTACGTCCATACTCAATAACCATACCTGACGGTTATTTATTTTGTATTATTTTCTTAATAATATGCATAAAAATTCCCAATAGTTATTTTAATAATATTATATCACAGATCGAAAATTAATTATAAATAATACAACGCATTAAAGAGATCAACAAATTTTTACAATTAGATACTATAATGATGTATAATGATATTATTTGGTAAAATATTAAATTTATTGTGTTTTTGAATAAACAATTTAATTTGAGCTTACTTATATAAAGGTTATCTTCTTCTTATGTATATATAATATATATATATATACATTTTTAATTGATTTCGTTTTGTATAATTAATCGCTTTTTTGAAATTCAACACCATGGCTACCCATGGTACGTAGTGTGTCTGAATTTTTATTGTGTGTATTATGATATTACGATATTTCAATTAGTCACAATTAAAAACTATACCCATAATTGTCTGACTAAGGAAGTGGGAAGAAATATTTTTGAATTTTCACATGCAAAATTTTATTTTCGGCATTTGGGGGGGGGTTTTCTGAAATAAACAATTCAATTGTTGTAAATAACCTTTGAGAGAAAAAAAAAAAAAAAAAACTTTTGGTGGTAAAGCGAATCGACAGAGTCGGGGAGGGCACGATTATAGTTTCTGTACAGATCCGAACGCACCACCCCCGCGTTTTATTCGCGATTTCCACCGGACACACCGGGGGCTAAGTAGTCGAACAGAGGGCTTAGGGTGGTCGATGCGCGCGTATATTATTTTAAACACGCGCGATGAAACGACCGTTATTTTCGCCGTTAAAACTGCGTCGACCATCTCCCCCCCCCCGCCCATACCCAGGTAAGGACGCCCTGACACATATATATATATAGCGACGAGGGGAAAAAACAAAAAAAACTACAAAAAACCAAACTATAACCACCCCATCGGGGGCCAAAGTTTCGGTAGTGGGTAGCAACACAGAACACACACACACTCCGGCGTTTCGAACGGCAGCCGAGAGGAAAAAACAGATGTCGGCGGCGGCGGTGGACAGCTGACACACGACCGCGAACGCGCGACTTCACGACGACCCGTTTTACGCGACGGCAGCAGCAAACAGCAACGACCGGTCGGGCGACGGACGCGACGAGTGCAGCTTGTTGTGCCGGTGCCCGCGACAACAGCAGCGACGGCAGTTGTTTTCCCACCGCGCGTGGGGCGCGAAATCGTATCCAAAAAAGCCCCCCCCCACACACGCAGCCGCTTTCCGCGAGGCCAGCTGTTTTGCAGGCAGGCGGCACGAGTCGCCCCTATATTACGCGCGCGTGTGTGCCGGTGTGTGTACTAGTAGTAATAATAACTAGTAATAATGACAATGTACGTACACGGCGTTATTATATTATTATATATATATATTGTGTTGTATTTACGGGGTGATTGAAAAGTCCCAGGGTCCGATCCCGGGTCGAATCGAATAGTGGCCCTGATTTGGTGGGAACGGGCGGCTTAGGGAGGCTTGAGCCCCGTTAGGCGCGACTTGGGGGGTTGCCGTGGCCGTGGCCGGGGGATATTTTGAGCACTTTGGCGTCCCCGAAAATTCAAACCTTAACTCTCGATTTTCGAATGAGTATTCAATGTTTGAGCCACACGTTTAAGATTTTGAGTGGGGGCGAAGAAGCCAGTGTTTTCACAATGAGACGTCGTTTTTTGGGTTTCGATTTTGATTGTTAACTAATGGTAATGACAATGTACACGAGTACATAAATATATATATACGAAATGCATTGACGTATTTTCAATTTTTTCTAATGGTGGGGGGACAAAATTCAAAACAGTTACTGTTTGATCTATGTTTGTACGGTTAAGATCGTAATTTGTAAAGTATCTACACTCAGAACGTACCACACTTTCAATTTAGACCCTCTTTGCCTCCTCCCACCTTCGGGTGCATTATGCGATTTTTATACTTATTATTATACTCAATTCATTGCAAGATCATTTAAATTGGTTTAATTTGATTTTTGTTTTTTTTTTTAACAATAGTAACTATTCGGGCCAGACCGGACGACTAAAATATAATTGAATTAAGAACAGTACCGAACCAGACCGACTAAAATGATCAATGACCGTTTTTTTTTTTTTTTCAATCGACTAAAAAATAACGTAACCGAACAGAGTTTAAATATATATAAACCTACAACCGGACCGATTTTTGACTATTATATCGCATATTTATCAAGTCTTCGTGAACTTCGACAATCGGTGTCGAGTGAGATTTTAATTTAAACCATAATTATTCATTTTTTCCAAACGATTTAGCAATTCGAACACATATATTATTTCACATTATGTAATTTTAATAAATAACACGGTTTTTAGGTCATATCGGGGGAGAACACAGTCGACCAACCTTTATGGATTTTATTCGTTTTTCAAAAACAAAAGAGCCAATTCCATATGCCAAGTTGATTAGGTCATAAGCACTAATACTCGAGTGTCATTCACACGTGTGTTTTTGTAATTTGCTCTCGTTATAAAGGATAATTCGGTTGAAAATGCTTGTGCGATAAAAAAAAAAAACCAAACGATTTGATTGGCAATAATCATTCGGGACAGTGGTATACACGGACTAGTTTAATTTTGATATATTATTTCTTTATTATCACAACGATAATTAATTTATAAATATTAATAACTTCGGAAGTCAGTTGGTTCGGTCGAAATCCAATTCGTATATTATATGTATACCAGCTGTCGACAGCCGGTAACCGCGATTCGAAGGCGTTCGATTATTTTAAGAATATATTTTTTTTTTTTTTTATGTCATTCCAACCCCGAATTCGAATGTTTTTTTTTTTTTTTTTGTTTCAAACAGACTCGAAAGACTTTTGAATCATGCTGTACATAAAAATAAAAACACACACACGCACACAATACATACAATCCACCTATAAATACGGTAGTGACGTACACGTGGTGTGTGACACGCGTTACCTTTTAACCCCACGGCTTCGATCCCCATCACACACACGCACAAACTGCGCCACCCGGCTGTATCAATTATTTAATTTTTTTTTACACACGTCACACCGTGTATATGTAATATTAATATACGAATCGGTAAACACAAACGCCAATCCCTTCGACTAATAACGGGCTTCTGTTCGCGTGTATCACACACGCGTAATAATATGGCCATGTCACTTAAAAACCGAAAAATAACTGACTTTTCGCGTGCGCACACGTCGTTGTAATAAATTCAAAAATTATCACTAGTGTACTAATATCGCTAATAGAAATTAAATCCAAAACTACAAACTACGAAATCGTTGACATGGATGTGTGAGTGTCTTGTGAGTGAATTGGAAGCATTTGTTCCCCTTCCCACTTCCCACAAGAGTTTCTTTTTCCTTTAAAAAAAAAAAAAAAAAAAATTAGTATTTACAGTAACAAAATACATAACGTATTAACATTCCGATATATGTAATTATAAAACAAACAAACTCGGAAAAAATGTTACTCGTTTATACTTAAAATCGTTATTTTCTTGAATAAATTTATCGGTTCAGAATCGAGCGTGTGAACACGTTTAGAGTTTACACATAATTTTGTAAAAAATCGTTACCGTTGACTTCCTCGTTCAAGACAAATATTTCAATTCTGTTCTATTCACGTTTAGAACAGTGTTTAGATTCGTTTAAACGTGTTTCGACTTCAAGCGTACAAGAAGTTCTAGGTCTATTTAAAATTCACATTTAAAATCAATTTTGACAGAATATTATATACAAGTTTGCGACTGTCCAAAAATAAATATTGATCTAACATTTTATTTTATTTTTTTCATGAAAATAGGTATGCTAATTTTTCGCATTGAAAAACGAATCGTAATGAATAACTCGACTTTTAAATTATTATTATTATTATTATTATTTTATTCAGCCGAAACAATTACAATTAATTAAATACAATCAAAATAATTTAATAATAGCTGATACGAATACTAATTATTGAGCTATGCTCGTGTGGAGTATACGGAGTTCAACGATATCACAATTCGTTTGAAGTAAATAATATGCAATTAAAATAAGATATAATTAATAACAAAAAATAATACAGAACAAAAACTTAATCAACATTACAAATTGTAGGTACATATTAATATATTATACAATATTATATGTTTAGACATATTGACTTTTTATTATTTTATTGATACACACATTATCACTGACTATTTTATTTATGGCCTTTTTTATTTGATTTTTACCAATTATATTCATTATATCATTGGTATTATTGGAATGACTTTCACATAAACTTTTTATTAGACTCTTTACTTCATTATTGAAATTGTTGAAAATAGCTTTTCCCGTGTAGTTTTGTTTTTTAAACTGACAATACGAGAAGACATTAAGTGGGGACACCGCATTGTTTTGGAGATATTTCTAACTTAACCTCCTCAAAATATATGCTCAAGTACTCCACTGGACACGGGGGAAACCGATCAAAATGTCGGTCGTCACTGTCGGGTGAGTTATAATGTTTTGATTGCTGTTGTGATACCACCTTTTGGCCCCGAGGGAAATGGGCGTCCATCACTGCGGTGTGGGATGTTCGATGATTGAGTCGTCGTCATTCGCAGCAGATTTAAATCGCACGACACAAAACGATTAATCATCGAAAGTGTGTGCACGTATAAGGATGCATAGATCATTGAATCATTGGATTGCGGCAGTGGTTGGGACGACATGCAGTGCCGTGTTAAAGTGGAAAAATCAGAACGGGGGTGGGGGGATCAAAATGGATAGTTTACCCAAGGAACGAATTTTTTAGGGTTGAAATTTTTCGAAGACCAAATGAAAAACAGCGCTCCGGTAGTTTTCTTATTAACTTATTGATCATTTTCAGGAAGATTTAAATGCAGAACCGAATAAAACGTGTGCTTAAACTTTCAAAATTTTTAACCCGAACGCAAGCGTATTACAATATTATACTTAACTAGACAGTCGACTGTCTCTCAACAACAGATGCTGGACGCTATGTAAATATCGTGCAAAGTTTACACATTTTGTTATCGATAACCATATTACATTGATAAACTGTTTTTTTTTTTTTTTTTTTTAATTTAAATCAATTACATTAAAGTTTGATAATCTTAAATAGTTTTGCAAAGTGCATTAAAGGTTTAAATTTTTCAAATAGCCGTTTGGATTTTTATTTCAGTCATTCTCATCACTATAATTCATGACTTTTATTTAGTAACCAAACCAACCTGCATAACATGGTAACGATTATATAATATATATAAGTTTAAATAAAAAATATGAGTACTTTATGTACCTACACGAAGTAGACATTTAAATATAAAATAATTAATTTTAAATGAATGTTTCTACTATTCTCAAGCAGAGCAAAATTCTAAACAAACTCATCTCAAAAAGAATTACGAAACGTTTGGAATGAACGTACACTGTGTTGGATCTCAATTTTTAAAAAAAATTATAATTTTATTCGCAACTCAATATATAGTATCAAATCCTGAAACAAATTGAATCATTTTGTTAATAGATAGGTTGAATTTAATTATAAAAATTTACCTTTCGATTTCAAAAAAAGCCTGTGACCAGGGCAAAATAAAAATTCATACAATCTTAAGTTAGGATTTTGTAGCCCTGTAAAACTTTAAAAAATAAAACCATTTAAAATGAAGCGATAAATCCACTAAGAATAGTAAAATAAAGTGCATTTCATTCTAAACAGAATAAATGGGATTCGTAGCTGTCAAAGCTTTGTTTTGGACATGTGGAAAAAGAAAGAAAATCGCTACAAAATCCGAACTGTAGTAATAACTATTGAGTAATTTAAAAATATTCTTAAAGTGTAATTATCAATATTTTCGCCATCGGCTAAAGGCGTTGTTGAGAGTGCTATTTTGACATTCGCCTCCCCAGGTGGCATATATATATATATATATATATTCGTTAATACGATCATTAACGATCGGGTGTAATACAAATTCACATTTTTTTTTTCCATCCGACTTCTCTGTGGGAAAATTCAATCTATCCGGGCGTTTTCGTTGTTACGTAATTGAATAACAATAAACGCCCCTATTGAAAATCGAAATTCTTCGTTACGATGCGGACAGAGAGTATATTTATTTTTTTTTTTTATTTCTCGATATTATCAAATCCGTACGTACGCGGATAGACTTTAACTAACCGAAACGTGTGTTCACCTCGTCGACCCAAAGATTACGGATCGACGATAGTATAGTATAATAAAAAGTAAAAAAAACACACACACACACACACTTACACAATCCAAAACGTTTATTTGTTAAAAAAAAAAAAAGTGAAAACCGTTCGGGTGACGAGACGATGTTAATGACACGGACAAATGTCGCCGGAGTGTCCAATTAAAACCGTTATCGGTCTATTAGCGTTATTACATATTATTATTATTATTATTATACAAAAGCGGCGGTGTACACACGACGAGAAAACGTTTCCCCCCCACCGGAGCGGAATGGGTAGTGGGAATCGAGGGTTATTCGGATCGTGTGGCAATAATAAGGGTGCCCGCATTTGACCACCTTTTCTCCGTGTGTTTTGTCCATTCATAAAAATCCGTTTCCCTCTACTCTACTGTATGACTAGTCAGTAGTAATCCAGTACAGTACATAATAATAATAATAATAATATATATGCATGTGTAATGTTCGACACCACAGCCGCCGCCAAGCCACCCGTCGACGCCCGTGGCAAAACGACGCACGCACTCACATAGCTGCTGCTGTTGTATATTTTATTGTTATCATCTGTCATCGGTCGGCGGCGTAGAACAATAGAGGCGCGGTGACGGCTACACGGCTGCTACAGATATTGTATTTTAGCAGCCGCGTAGCGCCAGGTTTTGAGTACCCTCCTAAGAAGCTCGGCGGTCCTCGTATTAACTAACAAATTGGCCCCGACCTATTTAACGTCCTTTCTTTTTTTTTTTTTTTTTTGTTGTTGTTATTTAGATTTATGAAAAAACAAAAACAAAAAAACCACTTTAAAGCTTCTACATTGTACAATAATTTCCAAAAGATCAAATTAGTATACGGGTAAAGTACCCAGGGGCCAACTGGGAATAAAATTCGGCCCCGGGGAAACAGAAATCGAACAAATGTAAGAGTGATTTTTAGTCTCTAACTTTTTTTTTAGGTATTTAACTTAACCTAGGCTTACACTGAACATTGGCTCACTACTTTACTACATATTCTCATTATATTATTATTATCATAATACAAGATCGATTGTTCGATTAATTTGTCTAAATAATACTAAATATATATTGAGTATTTTTTACGTTTATTTAATTTTAATTTATCGGCCCAAAACAATTCAAACAGTCCAACATTTTACCGGCCCAGACGGGGATCGCCCATTCACCGCCCTAACCAGTCCGCCCCTGATTATACTTACAAACTTACACACTCTATTAATTTAATTATTAAATAGTGTCCGTTGTCGCCATCATAAAGATAAAATAGAAAAAGACTCCAAATTCTTTAATTCAAAATATTTAATATTTTTTTTCATCTATACGAGTATAGGTACTTGCCTAAGTATAATTTCCTGATTTTTAAAAATCCGTAGCTCAGTAAATTTAAAAATAACGTTATACTACAATATAATATCTATGTACGTATATACGAGTAATTATTTTGTAGCGTTGCTTTTAAATTAAAAACGACTGTAATTTTATACGCATAATATTATTTTGAACTTTTATTTTTATTATCTAATTTAGTTAATGGGCTCAAATGTTCAAGTCCAAATCGGCGTCTACTCTTCTTAAATATTATAATTACTGAGACACTTTCAAAGGTTGAATTTTGTATCTTTTTTATTTTGTTCACATAAGTATACACTTGATGATTTTTTATTTTTTTTTTTTATATATTATATAAATCAATAATAATGAATCGATAGTCAATATTTATCCCAATAAGTTTCCGAATCTGCTTCATGTGAATTCGATAGCTAATTTTTGATAGAATTACAAAATGAATTTAAAAACATGTTTCGTAAAAAAATTCAAATGGAATAGAGATCTATTTTTCAATGTACAGTACAAACAAAATTGAATTATTTACTGACGTATTGATTAGAATATCGTCGTATGCTTTGCCGGTAGGCATCGAGAGTTTGATTTAATTATACATTAATTCAATAATGTTATAGTATTGTTTAATATTTTGTTGTTTAACAACAATGAAATTTGGTTGAAAATATTGTAATGCTTTGACTTGTTACTTGTTAGAATGGCTATTCAAAAAATATGTAATATTTATCTGAAGGCGAACAAAGTATCATGTATCTAGTATCTTGAAATGTAATATTATGTATCTACTAACTAAATACTTTTTTCCATTATCTCTTATCCATTCCTGTGTATACAATAATAATATTATAATAGTAGTGTTTTTTTTTTTTTACTATTTTGTATAGTTCATTGACAGCGAGATTTCATTGAAAAACCACGCGCCGCCCGGAGTCCCATTCACTACAACAGCGACGAGCACACGACGACCGACACGGACGAAATTCTTTGACCGTGTTTCCGGTCCAAAGTGTACAGTTGTCATTACGCTGCTCTGTCGACCGTTACGGGCCGAGCAATGCGGCTCTTCGCTCGGGCTCCCTCTCCACTACCTCTGTATACAATATTGTTAATAATTATTATACACTTACCTATCTCTCGTAACCCTCTAATCTGCCGTCCGTCCAAAGTAGTCGAACCATTATTACAGTCTCGTAGCTTCGCATACGTCCGCACAATACGTACACATTATGCACAGGGTGTGTTCAAGGCTGTTGTATACATAAAGGGGGTGATTTTTGTAGGGTAAATCCCCCCGTAGAACAGAACTTTACACTGTTTCATATCATTATTAAAAGCATTCTGGTTTTGCGGGAATTTGATTTTTGTTTTCTATTCGTCTAAAACGAAGGTATGCCAGCTATAAATTTGATTTTTTTATTATTTTTCATGCTTTTTGTGAGCTTTTTTTTTTTTTTTGTTTTCAAGTGACATTTTCTAGCAATTTTTTCCAAAACGTGTTCTAACTAAACGTTTTTGAAACGTTGATTCGTGTTACTCGAGTTCGATTTAAAAAATTCGATCACAAATTAACTATTCCTTGAAGCCACGTTTTTATCCAAAATTTTGGCCAATTATGTTTATAATCTAATAAAACAATTTATTGGACAATAGCTACCCCTGTAATGTTATTACTTTATTATTCATTAAATTACGTATTACACTTAAATTATTATAATAAAATCGAATAATTTTCAGTTTTTCAGAGGAGTAACAAAAATATAAGCTTGTCGATTTATAATATCGCACGGTGCACCGGTTGACTGTTGTTGGACTCTGAGAATCTCTAGTTTACGTTTTGCGAATGCTTTCCTTTCCGAAAGTTGAACTTACAGCCAGTGGCGTTCAATTTGGGATTTTTAAATTTTTAAAATCACTAGTTAAGCCGTTTGGGTTACTTTTTCACACCTCAGCACAATAGCAAAACGAAAATTGAATACATACATTTAAGGAGGTGTGTATTATTTTCAAAACCCTTCGTATTTAAATCATTTTCTATTTTAACTAATAGATTTTTCAAAAAAATTTATTTATTTATCGAAAAAAAAAAGATATATATATATGATATAAACAATGGAATTTTGAACAGTATTCTTTTCGATTTTAAAACAGAGTACACCTCAAAAAACAGTAAGATTTCTGCAAACCTGCCGTCGCGAGATCGATATTCCAATAATGTATTTTTGAGTACGGAGTGGGGGGGGGTACAGTGACGACGTGGACCACCCTGTACAACACAATTATTCGTACAATAACGTAATATTATGACGTCGTGCATCTCTGAACGTATAATGATGATATTATATTTTACACGCGAGCACTCAAAAATCCATAGTGAAAACCTTTTTCTGGTGTGTTTACGCCGCTCGTCGATTTCACAGCGCCGCCGCCGAACACAATACTTCTTATATCCACTACAATACCCGCGCGCAGTCGTGTAATCCATTGTTACGGGTTATTATATTGTAAACGACGCGCGCACATAACTAATATACAATAATAACACGATAATAATATTATTTAGGTGTAATCGTAATAAATAATAATGTATACTCCACAGTGGTCGTGCCCCGCGGTCCTCCGGGATAGTGTTACAAGCACGTTCACACGGATCACACTATCGGACGGGGCGGGCGAGTTGACTCCCGATTACCGAGCCTCGGATACTTTTTGTGTACGAGTCGGCATCCCCAGTCGGGTATCCCGCCGGGTTTGTTCGAGGACGGTGGTCGTCGGCACACGTAGAATTTTCATTCTCGAAATGCAACCCATTGTGACGTCACCCGGAAGACACCTTTCTCCTCCTACTCACTCTCTCTCTCTCTCTCTCTCTCTCTCTTTATTTCCTTTATTTCCTAGTTTTCGTATCTTTTTTTTTTTTTTTTCAATTACCCCTCTCTTCTCTCTTCTTTTTGCAGTTCTCTAGAGAACGTAGAAAGGGACGTGGTGAGAAACGATGAAACGGAATAGAGAGAAATAGTTATTTACATTAGTACCTATAAGTGCAGGCAGTGGTTTCCTTTAAATACTTGCGTTGTCCGTTTTATATGCCACCTGTCAGTCGAAATCAGTTTAGTCGATGATGTACTCGTATAAAACGTAGAATGAACTCTTTGATTTTATTTCTATAGAAAACAATAATATTGTATTACAGATGTTACAGACATTACCACAGTTGCCGAATTCAACAAATTAAGTAAACGTGAAAAATATTTTATTCTATTTCGAGCATTTATATCAAATTCATTTGAAAACTTTTCAATATTTATGACATACATGATAATGAATGAAAATTTCAAGTCACTAATACTTTGGGTTTTGTAATTATATACTATAATATTATGGAAATCTAGTTTAGGGCATATTTTGCTGTTTTTACTCAATTTTTAGTACAATTTTTCCTCGGCCATTGCAAACATATTAAATATTTCCAAAAATGATCTTGCAAACGAAATTAAAAACGCGTATATTAAGTGTACGAAAGTGAAATCTCATATATACACTACACACACGAGTTAATAAATTTATAATTTATACACATATTTATACGTACTACATACACACACATAATATGTGTTACGAAAGTATAATATGCGACACGTGTACGGATATATTGTTCGTCCGCCGGAGAGGTCGACACGGCTATTCGGCGGAACAGGCTTAGAACATTCTAATAATAATTTATGCATGATAAGCGAATACTCGTCCCAGAATTCGATGTATCTTTTTCGATGAATATAGTGAATGCATTGTATATTAATAAGTGTAACTAGTTAATTATAATATAATGGTCCTTATTTTTTGAACTTTATAATTGTTGATGTCTCGACCACCAAGATCCCTCCCCATTGTTTCGGTATTATAAGCAGTATAAGTAATTTGGGTGGAATTCGGTCATTATAAATCACCACTCCTTGTAAATTAAGCGTCTATAAAGGGTTGAAAATTACTGAGTATGGATGGTTAATTAGTTTTTCGAATTTCACCCTAAAGCTATAATAGTACTAACCGTAAAAATATACAGAACCTTATTCATAGAAAATCATATAATATTTTACAAACGTTTAGAGATGAAATAAAATATATATATCTCTCTCATTGATCTACGCCCCTATCTCCTCGATTTCGATCACATGCTATTTCATTGTGCCACGTCTTCAAATCAAACTATCAGTGTTTTAAACTCCCTCTGATTTAAACCCTACGCGTGTTTTTAATACTTCTTTCCCTTCTCTAAAAATCAGTCGTCTTCCTATATACATTGGAATTTTCGATTTACAATGTCACTGATCTTTTGTGTACTTTTTTTATAAAAATAATATTAAAAAAATGTTCGTAATTTTTATTCTATGTAAATAGTTAAATTTAAAAATATATTTACTTAAAAAACGAAAGATAGTTTAGTAAATGAAATTTAAAAACAAAATGTTTGCATTACTATTATTACATTGTACGTGTGCGATATTTTCAAAAAGAAGGTATATGAACCAACATATTAAAATTTAAACGTTCGTGGACATATTTTGATAACTGGAAACTGAAATGGAAAATTTTTGTGAAACCGAAACCATTAAGACCATCTCCGATTTCAAGCAATATCTTCTCTACTTATATCCTTTTTTACCGTACCATTAAGTGGTAGGTGAAAAAAAACAAAAAAAAAAACGGTATTTCAATTTTTTTACACTTATTTTAAAACCATCCATTTCACGTACTCGGAGTTTACCACCCTGCAATATATTATTATTATCATAATACGGCGTAATCGGCTTTCGCGTTCACGATTGGTGGCGCCGTATAAACCGGTGGATTAGACGACAACGGTCGAATGACGGCTAGGGTCCTCGAGACCGAGGGGGCGCTTGTTTGAATTGAAAAATAACAACAAATAATATATATTTTTTATCCGTAACAATACGTATACACGAATAAGATATTTAGATTTAATATTATATTTTATTATTAAGTGACAAAAAAGTAAAGTAAAGCAGATATAAGTAAAATATAGTTAAAGAAACCGGACATGCTTCGCACCATGAGTATTCTTCACTCCTTGGGACCATCACTCACTTGGTGGGCGTGAAGAATTTTAAAGAAACGATAAATCATTTCTTCAAAAATACGGTTTTTGAACAAAGGGAGTTAATAATATAAAGAGCAATAATAATCGTTACACTTATCAAGAGTATGTAACCCGGAGAGTGAAGTATATCCATGGCAAGAAGTATGTCCTGCTTTCTTGCCTTTACTTTACTCTTTTTTTTTTTTTTTTTATCTAATAAATAAAGAAAAGGAAAAAATAATTAATGAGAAAAAAAAAGTGTTAGAGAAATGTCCAAAATATTTATCATATGTTGATATTTTCTTAAATTTTGAATAAAAAAGATAGTTTCCTAGTCTTTTGTGTCAATTTTTGTGGTTTCTCACAAATTCTGAGAAAACAATTGAGAATTTTGAAAAATGATTTTTTTTAAGTACCAGCTTAAGGCAAATCCGGTTTCAAAAAGTTTCTGGTCGAGACTTTTGGATAAGTATTTTCCTAAAAAAAAGTATTCACAGAAAAAAAATTATCATTGTAAACACACCAGCTTCTTTTCTTCGTTCAGAATCTAAAATGAAAATAATATATCCTTAAAGCTCTATAATTATTCTTAAGTCGTTTGCTGTTGATTTGAGTGTACTACACTTATTATGGGTCCAATCAGGTAAATATTTAGTAATGATTAATTTTATCGAAAATCGATCGACTACGTATAAAACTTAATAAGTGACGCGCATTGTCATGAGTTGGGGGATGATACAGAGAAAGTACCCGCCCACCGCCCCGACGAAAATTGTGTGGGAATTTCCCCCATCTCCTCAACGTCTTAAAAATTGAATTTTAGTAAACATTTTTTATTCGAGACTTTTTACTTGGTATCTATAACACTGTTATTATAATGCTATATTTGATTTCAACTATAACACAATATAAGTTCATCGCATTATGCAATAGATAACATTTGAATTTAAGTCGTTTTAAATGTGTTACTTAATTTTATTCATTTTTTTTTTATTCTAGAATATTTTAATCAGGAATATTGTTGTTTACAAAGACGTCATGTTTAATATAAAGTTGTTTTCAATCTGACTTTTTTCTAATTTATGTAGATACATGTAATGATTATAGTATGAAAAAAAAAAAAAAAAAAAAAAAGGTTTTCTCGTTAATTTTGTTAGTTATAATAATCAAACGAATACACGGTTTTATCGTACAAAAGTGACAACATTTTATGTACGAACGGGAAACAGTAAATTAAAATGAGGTAATAAAAATGTGTACATATATATATATATATATATATAACAAAGACTTAAAAAACATTTATAATAATTTTGGCCCCACGTGAAGCAGTCCGAGTTACACATATTAATATATGCCTATAACGAGCAAGTAATTGGAAGTCCGGAAACGTTAAATGATTATATCGTAAAACGTGTAACAAAGTCAGATCGGGACCGCGATTCGACATTATATTATACCTGTTGTTACCTTTTTCGATTTGTATAAGATCTGTACATTTTTTTTTTTTTTTTTTTTAATCCTCGTCGTCGTTCGGTTATTTATTACCACTACAATAAAACGTCGTCGGTTCCGTCGTCGTTAAAACCGGGTTTCGAACCGATTCGTGTTTTGATTTTTGATTTTTTTTTTTTTTTTTTTTCAACAACGAATTAGTGTGACGGACACACGCAATAATTTAATAATTGGTTATACCTAATAATAACAACAGGTCCGGTTCACCTTTTTTATTGCCGCAGACCGTCCGTATTATATAGACAAATCTCTGACGGGGTTACGTCGACGACGCGCGATGTTGGACCATAGAGGCAGGCAGGTGAAATATTATGTTTATTATAGAAAACTATTAGATGTAAAAGTGAGCGAGAAAAACAAAAAAATTGTTTTGGAAAGAGATCTAGTATGTTTTTTTTAATGATATACAAGGGTCACGGACACCGAGATTATTAAGTAGAGAGAGTTCTAGAAAAAACAAAAAAAATATTTCCGTTTAGATGATCTATAAAGACGGTGCCGGATCTAGAATGATTAGCGCCCGGGGCTGTTACGTCTACCTAAATTTTACACACCCTCTCTCGTTTTCGAAAACTCGCGTTACCCAAAACAGCACCCAAAGACTCCACCGTTCTGTTTCCAGCGGATAATCAATAATGAATGATTTTGAATAATCTACATAAAGTTTTGTTTGACTGACCGAAATTTACAATAATCTGATAACCACTCAGTGTCATAACTCCAGAAATAATAGTACTCACTAGAACTACTTGTGAGGGTAATATTTATTTATTTAATAATATTCGCCATATACAGCTTTTAAATACAATTTGTAAATGATGGTAGAATTTGAAATAATGTTTACAAAATTAAAAAGGACAAAGTATGATTGACAGTATTTGAATAATTATTGACAAAAATGAAGAAGAAAATAACAATTTATAAAAAAAGAGAAAGATATTGTTTTCCAAAAGCATTTTACAACTTTTAGGGTAAATATAGAATTTTGGAATTATATTCAGTTTTTATATCTTATAAAATTTACAATTCTCCATATTATTAATGGAATACTTATAGTTAGAGGTTATTGAGCTTCCTGGGACCGCAATGAAGTCTACGGTTTTAGTTATCGAATTTGATTTAATGAACTAATTCAATACTAAATTCGTGTAGGGAAATACTTTTCTGTGACGGAAGTTCAACATAAAAAAAATAGCGGGTGGGCTTTTTTTTCCGAAGGGCTTACAAAGGTCTTTTATGAAAATAAAAAAAAGGGGGCCTGAGCACATTTAAATAGCTGTTAATATGAGTCTCGTTAATTTGTCACTACTGTTAAAGGGACAATTATTAGGCCACGAGCAATAAAAAATAGTGCGTGGGGATGTCCTCTGATCATTATTATTAGTTTTTATGCGTTGTTCACGACGCGTGGACACCCACGGACATAAGTCTAGACGAGCCTAAATTACATACACGTCATTGAACATTATATTGTATATTATACACTTATAAACGAACAAAAAGTAACACTCGGTGTGCTTATGAGCAGTGTTGTGTGCATTGTCAACACGATATAATAAGGTTTTTAGATTCTGAACGAAGTGAAGAAGCTAGTGTTTTCACAATGATGTTTATTTTCTTTTCTAGGCGAGCACGGATCACTCTGTATGCTCGTATCATTATTATCTTTACATTGTAATAATATAAAAATGTAATATTGTTTTTTTAAATCTCGGTCGTCGGTACCTGCATATGCCTGGCTGTGCGCACAAACGTATTTGGACAACAATGCGCCACGTGTAAATACAAATATATATATATATATATATATATAATAATATAATACGGGGGTAAACTGGTACGATATTAAGGGGCACGGAGGCGGCTGCAGGTAGGTACCGCGCGATACCTGGTTTATGGTACCAGTACGATTTTCCAGTGTTTACACGCGATAATAGGCGTTATATTATTATTATTATATTATATTCCTCGTATATTCTCGTTTACCGCAATCAAAATAATAATACACGAGAGACGCGGTCGCCATGTCGCCGGACGTCAATTCGCGCGCGAATAATACGCGCACCGGCGGGTGGATTTTGGGTTTTTATTTATTATTTCTCCTCCCCCGCCGTTCCCCCCTCTCCGGCCATCACCATCGGAGAATTCCATTGTATACGCGATCCGACCACTCCGGCTCCGAAGCCGTTATTGTTGTTATTATAAGGTGGTCCTCCCGGGTGTGCTGCGGTGTGTTTGTGTCTGCGCAGTGCACGTGAAAACCCGAAAAATTCGCCCCAAAAGGGACGCGACAGGTGTAAATAAAAGCAGTACGAATGAAAATAAAAGAAAAAAAAGTGCCCATGTCAAGTGTTTTATGCGTCGGACACGGGTGAGGTGTTGACGCCACGATCGGACGGATTGGCATATTATTATCATTATTATTATTATTGTTATTATTGTAATATGTTGTATTATATTATATTTCCATATTATTTATTATATTTCAGGCGCTTTGTGAATTTTGTAACAATAAATGTGCACGGCGGACCGCAGTGCAACAACACTGAGCGGCGAATCCACCAATGTCGTTTATCATCGGTGTGTCGGTTTATTTATGTGGAGAAAAGAAAAATATATTATTATATTCATCGTCGAGCACTCACCATAATAATATAATGATGAATTCTTATTAATACAATAATATTTATTATATTATAAAGTGTGTAAGTCTTGTGAGTGTAAATAGTTTTTTAATATACCTTTTAATAGCTGCGGTCATAGCCGTAACCAGGTGAGGGGCTTAGGGAGACTTAAACCCCCCTCCTTAAATTTAAGTATAAAGACGTGTTACTAATTTTGTTAGCAGCTTGCATGTAGTCTGTTTTCTGTTTTGTTTTACTCAAAAAAAAAAAAAAATGCGTTCAGGAAAAGTTATATCTGATTAAAAAAATATCTGATTTCGATAATTTTGTTTTTTTAAGAAAAGGGGTAGACTTTTTAAAGAGCGCAGAGTACGTTTTCCAAAAATTTAATTTAAAACCCTACAGTAAGAGTTTGAATATGACCGATTTCCAAATTTATTTTTTTTTTAACTTTGACATTCGATTTAGAAATAATTAACCGAAGACTCAAGTTTCCTTATTTACACACATATTAAACGATAACGAAAATCTTATGTATGCATCAGGGTGATTCACTAAGCAAGCTCACCCCATTTTTTAGCCGAAAAAATGGAAAAATATGGGATTTTTTTTTATGTCATGTTCAACTTACTTTTAAAACCATATTTTCCGTAACTTTTTTGATGTCACCTTGAATTCCTGCGATGATACAAACTTTTTTTTCAAATGGCACCCTCTTATTTTAACTACATTTCTGAGAATTTTGATGTTTTAAAACATCGAAATTCGAATATTCATTAAATAATAAATAAAATACTTTTTTAATTATTCAAATTTAAGTATTAAGGATATATTCTCTTGGACACATGTTAGAGTAACCAACGTATAACGTAATTATTACGAATGTATGTGGTTTTACTAGCTAAAACCTATATTGTAAAATATAAAAGTTAATCGTTTCGGAATTTTGATTTCAATACGTTGAAATTCACAGAAAAATGACCTGAATAAAATTTCGTAGTTAAAATAGAGGGGTCATTTGAAAAAAAAAATTCTATCACCACAAGATATCCTTAAGGGGACATGAAAAAAAAAAAAAAAAAAAAAAAGTTGTTAAAAACATAGTTTTTATATTAAGTTTAATATTATAAAAAAAAAAAATAAAAAAATTTTATTTATTTTTTATTTTTTATTTTTA
>JAIPRM010003415.1:0-26229 GCA_025469315.1 Stegophylla sp. TES_Ste_2020
ACAGTAATTATCTGTGTATAGTAATTTTTTATTATATAAAATAATAACTCAAGTATATATATATATATATATATATATATATATATATATATATATATACTATAAAACACTCATACTATACAGATTACATAATTACATTACATTTAAGAGTTTGAATCACGATTGAAATAAATATGATAATTACTAGGGCTCGGAAGTTGATGATCTAAAATACATTAATAAATTACATTAAAAAAAAAAAATGTAAATATGAAAAAAATTCAAAAAAAAATGTCTTTAAAAAATTACCTAAAAAAATTAAAAATTGTTGACGATTATTTGTCAATAAATATTTATATTCAGAAAAACTAAATTTTTACGTCCACTAAAATGATTGGGGAACATTTGAAATGGGTCAAATCATCAGCACTGAAATTATCTGGAAAACACTTACTTGAAGCTTCTTTACCATTTAGAATTTTTTAAATTGTTGACATAGTTTTAAATTCAGTATTTTTGTCAAGTACAGACTTAAATTTGTTTTTAATTTAATTTCTAATTCTATTAAGTTCTGTTAGTTATATAATAATATTCACTACAACACGACAACGGCGAATGTAATCGGCAAGATAAAATCGGATAGGTACTAATGTTAGTTCATGGTGATTTCCAAGTTTTAAGTTATCGGCATAATGGTTGAAGGAGAAACGATAAAAATTGAACTAGAGTGAAAGCAGTATAAATGACTAAAAATGTGGGAAAATGACCTTAAAATGTCGAAAATGACTTAAAAAGTAATAAGTAAAGTTTATTAAAACATAAAAAATGCAAAATAAAAAAGTGTACTTTATACGTTCTCTTGACGGGTGTATTGAATTTTAAAGAAATGATAATTCATTTCTTCAATAAAACGATTCTGAACGAAGGTAGTTAATAATATAAGAAAAAAAATAGTAGGTATTTAGTATAATTATCGAAAATATTGAATTTTCACAACAGAATAAAATAGTTAGAAAACTATTGTTGCACGTGGATTTTAATTCACTCCATAGTATTCAGCGTCGAAAAATACATAAGATGCAATAAAACACTATGAACCTTCAGCAATCACATATCTATAATCTATAGATATCTCCTAATATCTGTATGTATTTTCTCCGATTTATTTTTAATCAAACCCTTGTAAAATGATGGTATAAAATATTTAAGATTATAGCCAATACACAGTTGGTATGTTTGTTCATTCTTCATTTATTTCTAGTTTCCCTTTATTTGTTTGATTTTACGGTATTTGATGATGGAGATATTTTTATTATATCGACGAAATAAAAGTTTTGGGTTATTTTGTATATAATTATAATAATAAATTATTATGTTATTTGTTATCATGCTACTATTTTTAGTAAAAAAAAAAACATTTAGTTAGACTTTGTCATGTGAAAGAGTGTTTTTATTTTCCAAAATAAATAATAAATAATTCATTAAGAATATTTTTCTGTTTTCTTATAGATTTTATTATGATTAATATTTTTTGTTTTTATTTGTTTATGTTGTTTTGTTTTTTAAAGGCGAAATATCGAAATGACGGATATTAATGTTGGAAATGTTCTCTGTGTGGAAACTAATAATAAAAAGAAAGTTAAAGATAATTGGTTTCCTGGTCTAATAGTTGCGCCTACAACTCCATCCTCTGTCAGAATAAATATTGCTAAAGAATACTTGGTCCGTTCATTTACAGATGGAAAATAGTAAGTTTTTACTTTAATTTATATTATTTATAGAACATTTTAATTTGTGTTCTCTGATTATTAAATTTTATAAACAAAGCTATTCAGTGCAAAAGAAAGAATCCTTAAAATTATACACTAGTGAAATTGGTCATAAAGTAGAAAATCAAACACTTAAAACTGGTAAATATATTATTTAAGATTATTATTTTATAATTATGATTATTATTTACTGATAAATTAAAATGTGATTAATTAATTTAGCTGTTAAAAAAGCTGAACTGTTTATTACCAAAAATGAACTCCCGTCACATTGGAATAGAAATTTATTATTTGGTACTGATAAATGTATTACTATGGACAGTGAATGCTTTTATGATAACAATGTAAGAATATTTTAATATTCCAAAGTGGCGTCTAGACTGAGATACAATTATTCAAAACATATGTTATAAATAAATTTTCCAACAAAAGTAGAAAAATTTAATTATATTACAAATTTTGGATATCGTAAAATTAATTTTAGTAACAAAATATTTTTAGTTTTAATAACAGCGATAAAAAAAATAACATTGTCCACTTATGGTATAACAAAATTTAATATTAAATTATTGACAAGTTATCTCAGTCTGAGCGCTGCCTTATATTATTCATTTATAAAATATTTATTTAATTTCAATACATATTTTGGCTATACCTATTATATTAAATTTAATATATTGTTTTTAGGATTCCAACAAAAAATTTTTAGAAGAAAAAGATCATTTTGTTGCTATGCTATTTAAATTTATGGACGACCGAGGAACTCCTCTTAATCAAGTACCAAACATAAATGGAAAAGATCTTGATTTATTTAAATTATATAAGGTAACTTAATAATTGCTTAACTATTTTGTAAAAAATACATTTAAAATTCAACTCACTGTAGTATGCTGCGAGCAGGGACGTAGCTAGGATTTTATTTCAGAGGGGGTCCAGTTAAAAGAAAAAAAAGGGAAAGGACATACTTCGCACCCTGTGTGGGATACTTTTGGTCGGTGTGTTAGGTTTTAAAGGAACGGTAAATAATTTTTTCAATAAAACATTCTGAGTGAACCTTCAGTTAGTTATAAACATCAATATTTATTTATTTTATATTGAGTATGTTTAACAATTTGTTTCATTTACAGTTATCCGAATATCATTAATGACAAGGTTATGTGCATAGAAATATTATATTTCATAAAAAATATAGTATTAATGTTGTTTTAAATTAGTCATAACAAAAATTGAATGAAAACATTCACAATACTTTATATAAATATAGAAACCATTATGTTTGTGTTTTAATACAAATTATTTTTATTTTTTTAGATTGTTACTTTAATTGGAGGATGTAACAAAGTTACTAATTTGAATCAATGGAATTTTGTGTCATTAAAAATGGGGGAGGATGATCAGAATATTTCCTTTAAAGAGATATACGAACAGTAAGTATTATTTTTACTATGTAAGATTAAATAATCTTAACCAATATAAATAGATAAAGTTAAAGCAGACATGAAAGGTAATGAAACAAATCAAATATTTTATAACTCAGTAATAAGAAATATACTAATAGATTTGTAATTTATTTAAAGGTCTGACAGACTTTGTACTTTGGATATACTTCACCTTTTGGGTGGGATATTCTAGATGGGTTTATTTAATTTTAAAGTTCTGAGCATAAGTTCAGTTATTATAGAATAAGCACATAACAGTCATTACTATGTTACCATGGATGCTATCATTATCATGGGAAAGGGTAGTTGAGAATAGGAGTCAGGATATTGGGTAGCGCGTATGTGTTAGTGGTTGGATGTCAGGGTTTTGGGTAGAGATGATTGGGATGTAACGAATTGGTGTGAAGTTTCGGGAGGAGGGAGTCCAATGATAAATCATTTCTTCAATAAAACGATCCTGAGCTAAGGTTCAGTGATTATGCAGTAATCACATAACAATAATTACTACATTACCTTAGTTGCTATGCTTATCATGATGGTTTCTAAGTACTTCCGGGATATAATGTTGTAACATGGTGTTTGTCAAATTATTTTATTAAATTTTCATGTATTTGATACGAAATATTTGTTAAGCAATAAAATGCACTTGCTTTTCTTGTACTTACTTACATGATAGAATATTATCAAAATCACAAAAAAAAGAATGTTATTCTTAACAAATTATTGTAACTTTTATAGACATAAGTATTAATTACTATTTATGTATTGATGATGTCTATCTTTTTATTATTATTACAATTAGTGAACTAGAGATTAACTTTCTAGATAATAAGAGTTATTAGAAATATGTAAATTACGGCACAGCCAAATTGCGTCCATATATTATGATATTTTATCCGAGTTGCGTCCTATGTCGACGTGATTTTTCCTGTTTAGGGCGCAATTCGTATGCATCTCTAAATTAGTCTTTGTGTATAGAAGAAAGAATATTCATATTATTCTTGGAGCTGATCTCTATACCTATAGAACACAAGTTTAAATAATATTGACAAATTTTAGTCTTGAAAAGTCAATTCTAAGATTAGAAAATTTATCAATGGGGTAGTATTATGTTATTTTAGATTTTGAGTGTAGCAAAGAAGCTGGTATTTTTACAATGATGATTTTTTTTTTTAATTTTTTTTTCTGTATACACTTTTTTGTATAGAAATATTGATTCAAGAGTTGATCAGCCACTTTTTGACTTGATCATTGGCTTTAGATGTTACTTTATACTTATTATTTCTCAAAATTGGCATTATTTCAAAGAGTTTACACTTGTCGCTTTTGTTGGTAACTCCCCTTCTCCGATCCATCACGCCAAATTCTTCATCCCGATCCCTCAACCCCCATACCCAAGACCCTTACTCCACCCCTTCCACCCTTATACACTATGTAACCATGGTAACAACGGGGTAATCATAGTAACCATGATGACAATGACAACCATGGTAACCATTTCAACGTAGTAATTATTGATACGTGATTATTCTATACCTAATAACTGAATCTATATATGTGTATACTTAGAATTGTTTTATTAAAGAAATAATTTATCGTTTCTTTAAAATTAAATAAATCCACCAAGAATATCCCACCCGAAAAGCGAACTATATCCATGATGCAAAGTCCGTTCTGCCTTTTTAAGTTTTTTTCTAGAGAACTAAATAAAACTATCCAACATTTACAAAAAGACTCGGAAATCATAATTTTTTGATCCAAACTTTATGAAAATTTTGAAAATGTGAAAAAAATTTTGGACACTCTTCTAACATCATTTTTTATCATTAATTTATTTTTATTTTTTTTATTTGTTAGTTAAAAAAAGTAAAGAAAAGACAGGTTAGGTTAAATTTAGGTTACAGTAAAAGCTGTAAGCTTTTAAATTCCTTTATTCCTAGATCTGAAAATAGTAAATGAGTACCTAGCATATTTTATGATTTAGACAAAGAAAAATTTAACTTGTTTAATATTTTATTTGGTTGAGTTCTTAATTAATTAAAATTTATTTATACTATTAAACTGATAGCATTGTAGTTTACTGTAATATATTTTTATAAATAAAATTTATCATATATTACAGACATTTACATAGTTTTGAAGATTTTGATCGACAGAGGGGTTATACAATGTTAAGCTACTCACGAGATGTAAAATCACATAGTAGATTAAGTCGTAATATTGTAAGGGATTATAATAAAGCCTTACCTGACAAATATAAACAAACTTCTGTAAAACAAGTATCAAAAGAAAAAATAAATAAATCAGAAACAATGAAAAAAGCGGAAATTTTCAAAGGTTCAGGAACAATTAAAAAAAATTCTGAAGGCGCTAAATCTGATGAAAAATGCAACAAAACATCTGAATCTTCAGAAATGAATGACAAAAAAATAGATGATGTCTGTTACAATACATCTCGTGATATATCAAAAAAATGTATGCCTGATATTTTAGGTACAGAAGATTTTAAGGCAAAAAACCAATTGAAAGAAATTGTAGAGCAAGAAAATGAATCAAAACAAGATGATATAGAAACTGATGCAGGTAAAAAGGAACCAAAGAAAAAAAGTGCTAGATATTTGATTAGAAAAAGTGTAAAGAACCCACAAATAGAAGAAAAAGTTGTGAAAGTAGAACAAGAAAAAACATGTGTTCATAGTTTGTTTTTTAAACCTATGTCTGTGAAATTAATAATTCCAGCTAATCGTGTACGGCGTGTCAAACCGCCAGAATTTGGGAATACAATAAAACTTTATGACAACAGCCAAAAAGTATTTATATTATTTTACATTATTGATGCATGTATATTATATTTATATAAAAATAGATTTAACATCATTGATTACCTCCCATGTATTCAAAATTAAGATTTTAACAAACTTTGCTTCTAAAATTGTATAATTGATTTTACTACTTAAGTTAATTAATATCTGTGTAACTAAAATATAAAATGATAGAATCAGTTCAAAAAACAAACCTTGATAACTTATATTCTTAAGTATTCATTTCATTAAACTCAAATGTTATATATTAAACACAATTAAAAAATCTGTAAGATCCAGTCTCTAGAGCTAAAATTTTTTGTGTTTATTAATTACAAAACACATGAAAATGGTAATCAAGATGTTTAGTTTAATTGAATATTTGTATTTATCATAAAACTTAAGTATAATGTTCTTTAAGAATGACAAATCCTATAAATATTTCAGAAGTATTATAGTATGTATTAATATATATACAGAGTATTAGAAAATATATGCATATATATATATATATGTATGGTTGCATACAATTTGCATAAAAGGAATATATATATATATTATACATAGAATTTCATAAGTTTAAAATACTTTATTACTACTATTTTTATTTCATAAATATTGAACACCCTGTAATTATGTATGAATATTAAATATATTATTGTATAATTTGATTTCAACTAATATTTTAACACTTTTGTTAACACAGTCTAAATGCAAAGAAGTACCAAATAGATCTAGAAGTATGTCTGCACAAAGTGATATCAACAGTACTTCGATATTACCTGGGTTGAGTGGATTAGCTGTAGAAAATCTGAGCAGAGCTAAAAAAGTACAAAATATATCTGAAGAAAAAAAACTTGCTAGGGAAAAAAATGATGAGAAAGAAGACAAATTGATATCAAATGATTTTATGACTTCTCCAATATATATTGGGTAATTAACATTTTATAGTGATATAAATGTAGCGATAATAATTAATTAATATTATTAATTTAGAAGTAGTGAAGTTCAATCACCATTAGAAGATCCATCTTCAGAGATTACTGTTGGTGACCATGTAGTTGTAAATTATAATGATGTTAATCCCATAACTTACGAAGCAAAGGTTAGTAAATATACCGACTAAGGATATAAATATTATCTACTGAATATGTTATTATAATAAACTTTATTTTTTGTTCGTTACTATATATTACCATCTAATGTAATGAATGCATTAAAATTTTTAATACTGTTATCACTTGAACATTACTCAGTTTGTATAATGTATGTGATCATTTTATCTATAATAAAGGGTCATTAAAAAGTAGCAACTCATTTGAATAAGATCCATTTTTGTTGGGTGTTTATATAATTTTTATCAATTACTTATTTTCTTATTGTGGAATAATGAAGATCTCTAGAACAAATTATCGAAACGCAAGGAAAATCTGATGAAAATTTAAGTAATGATTTAAAATAGGGTAATGCTCTCTTATTAGTGGCATAACGTCTTTCGGCAGAATAACCAGATTTTGTTTTTGGTTGTTTTCGTAAACGAAGTTTGTTTTTATTATCTCTAGTTTTCTTGAAATGTATATCTTTACTTCTGATAGACATTAACTATTTTATTATTATTAATTTCGTGTATCTGTGATTTCTATTTCATAATTATTTTTATTTATTCGGTATGTGAGAATTATTAGAACAACTATTTCTTTAAATTTGTCATTTATTATTGAAACAACTATTCCGTTGTTCTAAATTATTCACTAGCGAAATCACAGTTACCAGTTATATTTTTATTATATATAACATATTGATTCATAGTTCCTATTTTTCATATTATATTTTTTGAGCCAGAAAGGCTATTATAATTTATACATTTTTAATTGTTGTGCTAAACAGGCAAAATGTATATTTATTTTTTTGTGTTGCTGTGATTTTTACTTATTTATTTTAATTTAATTATTGAACCAATAGGGACAAATTTGTATCAAACAATATACAGCAACACGTAGTTACCATATTTGTTTACATTTTTTATAGATTAGTTCCCCTTTTTATTATAGTTTTAAATCAAACACACACAATTGTACTCACTTACACAACTCACCCACACTACTTAGTCGGACAGTATTTGCGCAGCAATCCCAACCAGTGCTGTTCGACTATAAAACACACACAAACACATAGTGTGGTCGACACGGTCAGTGTAGATAGCGTGTCGGCTATACGTAAGTACGCTCGTGGTGACATGACAATAGGTGCGCGCGAAGTATTTGGTGTCCGAGCGCGCGAGTTATTATTTTGCACCTGGCCCGTACATTTTGGTGACATCGACGTGATTTTTATATTTTTGTTGTGTGATTTATTATTTTGTGAATTTTTTAGTCAATTAGGACTCGTATATTTTCGTTAATTTATCTAGTCTTCAGAGCAACATATTTTTTGGCAACCGATTCTTATCATTTTCTAAAACATTTAATTTTATATTTTCTATAAATATTTTCCCCCAATATGGGATGAGATCAAGTTATGTAAAACCAGCTCAATGACCCTAGAAAAAAATGTGTTATTATAAAGTCCGCTCTAACACGCATAAAGATATTTGTTAAGAGTTTTGATCCAGTAACAGACGCAATACCGCTTTTAGAATTCTGTCAAGAAGAATTGCCACGTTTAAATCAGAAGTTTGATGACATACAGACGCAAATAAAGTTGATTGTGGTCGATTATTACGAAAAGGAATAGGAGGAGTGAAATAAGTTCGAGTTCTATTATTTCAATATTCGTTCTCAAATTCAGGAAATTGTAAATACCAAGAAGATAATTATAGTAGCAGCCACAACTCATCTGTGAATATGTCAGTGAGTCATAGTCGAGCTAAACTGCCAGTGATAACTCTACTGCCATTTAATGGTGACATACAAGATTGGGAATCATTTTTTGATTGTTTTCGTGCTATAATACACGACGATGGTGGATTTACACCAGCTCATGTTAAATATCTCAGCATGTTAAATATTCATTGGCTGAGACAATGTGAGTTTTAGTCCCATTTATCGATACAGTAACTTGCCAGTATTGCACGAAAGCGCATATATAATTGTATAATTGTGAGAAGTTCAAGGCTGCCCCTGTGAATGCACGTCTAGCCTTTGTGCAAGAAAAAAGAATGTGTTTTAACTGTCTGTCGCTTGAGCATATGACAAGTAGTTGTAGATCCATATATATTTGCCATACTTGTAATCGAAACCATCACTCAATATTGCACTTCAAAAAAACACAAGGAAAGTAATATAAAGAGCAACCTGACAAGCTGTTAACTGATAGTGATAAGATGCCGTCTATTTCTATATCTCTAATGGCTGCACCAGTACCAGCAGAAGTTTCTGTGGGAAATATGCACGTATTTCTTGCCACAGCATTAATCACGATTCGAGATAGAAATGGTGTGCATCGTCAATGCAGGGCTATTTTAGATAGTGGTTCTCAGGTCAACTTTGTCTAAAAGATTCGCAAATTTACTGCAGCTAGTATGCAAAAAGTTTTCGCTGCCAATAAGTTGTATAGGAGACAATCGATTTAAGACAAGGTCGTGCATTGAGTTGGAGATTAAATCCAGGATGAGTGAATTCCATATTAAAATGTTGTGCTATGTGTTTCACAGTGTTGTAGGAGAATTATCGTTTTATCTAGAGCCCGTGGGTGGGTGGGGAATACCAGATGTTGTGTTTCCACGTTTGGCTGATCCAGATTTCCACCACCCACAAGGCATTGATCTACTTATTGGAGGTGGTTCATTCTTCGACGTTCTGGGAACAGAAAAATACCTCTGGGCATAGGTACAGTGTCTTTACAAGAAAGCCATTTCGGATGGCTCGTAACGGGACAGTTTTCTGCCTGTCACACCTTAGAAGTTTGGTCAATGGGTCAAGTCCTAGAAGAGAATTTGAAAGTTCTAAGTGTCATTGTGTCATTGGAGATACAACTGACAGTCGAACCTGCCTACTACTCTTAAAGTAACCCGGATGATATATGAAAAATATGATCGGGAGTTTCTTCACGGAGGACCTCAATTGTTGCTGTCTGAAGTCAGAAAATTATATTGGCCGTTGTTAGGTCGAGTTATGGCAAGAGCAGTAGTACGCCGTTTTGTTAAATGTACACGATCTTAACCACACTTTGAGCATCCTATCATGGCATCACTTCCAAAAGATTGAGTGCTATGTACTAGATCCTTCACTGTCACAGGTATGGACTTTTCTGGGCCTATATATATATATATATATATATATATATCCGTAGTGTGGATTGAGGCGTGTAGCAGCCAAGAAGGCTTAGATTGTAGTATTTGTTTGCTTCTCCACAAAGGCATTATATTTAAAGCTAGCTGATGACCTTTCAAGTCAATCTTTTATATCGATATTACAATGTTTTATGACTAGAAGAGGAAAATGTGTTAAATATACAGCGATAATGGGACAAACTTTGTTAGCGCTTAGAAAGAGTTAGGTGTCAATGATTTAGAAGAGTGGTGCTAATTTTAAGCAGGAAGGTATTGAGTAGCCTTTTAACCCGCTTTCTGCCCTGCATTTCGGAGGTATTTGGGAGAACGCAGTGAAGAGCACAAAATACCATCTGAAGAAAGTGATATCTGATCATAAACTGACGAATACAGAAATGCGAACTCTTCTGTGTCAAGTTGAGGAAGAATGAAGATATAGATAATGTGAACAATATATTCGAAAATTATATTTATATTATCAATAGATTCTAATTAAGTAGACCAATTAATTTGATGATTGTCATAATAAAATTAACGATAATGAAGTATCCAATTAAGTGATCATCATTAATAAAATTGTTCATTAAAATATAATTATCTTAAGTATCTTATCAACTGTCGGCTACCATTGTATAAAAATCAGGTTAGTTGCAGGGATTTAAAACAAGTAGTTGATCAAAATGATAAACAGGACAACCACCAAAAATTAGACACTATTCAAATCCAGTGTTACAATTAATGTAAAAAGTTAAATAATTTGTTTACAGGTTTTAAAAGTTGCCGTGATTGAAGGGATACTCAAATATAGGATACATTTCATAGGATGGAATTCTCGCTATGATGAGTGGATTGAAAGTACCCGTATTGCATTAAAGTTAAAGGGTTCTGTGAAAAAGCCAGAACATGATGAAGCAAATATATTGAAAATTAAAGTATGTTATTTATTTAAGGCCTAGACGGCAAATTTTTACATGATGAATATAAAATGTATATAGATTAACATTGCAACATAAAAATTATAAGATTAAAACATGTATTTATAAATAATTATAAATTAATTAAAGGCCAAAGAACGAAAAGGTATTTAAGCTAAAGAATTACTATAATTCATGAGACTGAGCATTTGGTGAAGAGGGGTGGTTTTGACCATAAAAAGTGGAGTGTGAAAGAATGTAATATAAGTCATTGTCTTTGGTATAATGAGTAGGAACACGTAATGAGATATTTGCTAAAGTTTCACTTAGAAAATAGGAATTTACTTAGGAATTTTCTGATAATCACCGTTAAGAGAGAAGTCATGCTGAGGATGGTATTGCTTTAGCAAACGAGAAAATTAAAGTAGAATTTTGTTTTGAACGCACTCAATCTGTAGCTGGTCCAAAGCCAAGGTACATTTTACCACAAATCAAAAATGTAAGAGATGCATCTGAGAAACCTACGATTTGGAGGTTCGATGGCTGTTCAGTCGGTATTTATCTTTGTAAATTAACTAAAGACACACAGGGTAGCTCAGACGATAATATCTCCCAAGACCCCATAAACTCAGCAGAAAGGGGCTGATCCCAATTATAACCATTTTTCCATAACAACTGCATATAAAATTTCGCCCAAAAGGTAATAGGGGAAAGGACTCCGAGTGGGTCATACATTTTTGCTATGGCAGACAACAATGATCGCTTCATTGTGGTAGGTTTATAGGTATCACAGTAGCAACTGAATATGCCCAATGTGACTCAAGGATTTTAATGGAACAATGATGCTTTGGAACTTTATTGAATAGCATTAAATTATTGTGATAAGGGAGAGGGGCTAAAACTACTCTTTCAGGGATGACCCCCCCCCACTCGACTTTATTAATTGCTTCAATTTGTGAATTACATTTTGACTGTGAAACTGATAATATTATTTTGACACCAACAAAGTTGTTTATGTGATCTCTAAAACAAGCACGTAGATTATGTGAGCGCATACCCTGCATATCCTGTACACACGTTTTCGTTTTTGAGTTAATTTTTAATTTAAACGGAAAAAAAATTATAAGGTATTTATTTAATTATCAGTACTGATTAAAAAAATTTTATGTAAGTTCGAGTAATTGGACATTTAAACGAAAATTTGCGAAAATCTAAATTAATCAATATCCTTAAAAATATATTATTTTCAAAATAAGAATTTGTATGAGAGATCTGAGTGGACCCTTAAACATTTTCTTTGACCTTGGGTCTGCGTTTTACACACATTCAACAAGCCTGGTTTTTGCTGCATTGTGACTAAAAAATATAAGACTTTCGTCAAAGGAATTCTGAAACGACTCATTACTAATTAACGCACTGATATAGAAAGAAAAACACATATGTTTCTAACAAGAAAGACGAGTTTATTTAAAAATTATAAAAAAACGAGAGAGAATTTGTTGATCACTGTTATCATACGACGTGTATTATATAATTTAAGCTTGAAATATTTTTGTATATAGATTCGACTCTGGACCTAGATAAGAAAATTATGTGTTTAAAATATATATAAATATATATTTGAATTTATTGTTATATTTTTGAGCATGCTATGATTAAACTCATTTAGTGCTCATAACTTATAAAGTGAATATTTTATTATATGTGTTAAGCTATTTTTTCTTTATTTTTCATTGAAATATTTCAAGTCATTGTATTTAATTATAATAACTACTAAATTTCAAAAAATCAATAAATAATTAAAATTCTTAAATATATTCAAAATACAATTTGTATACAAAACTAGAATCATGTAAAACATTTTTCTAAATAACCAATAACATAAAAGCATAACATAGCGCTATAAATTGTTGTGACTTGATGTTCAACATTTTAATATTAATTTTAGAGATTATGAAAGAACTTATTTCTACGAAGCAAGTGTTTTGTGAATTATAAAAAAATTCAATAAAGTAATAAAAATGTTTGTTAATAAAGGAATTTGAATTTAATTAATAAGTGTATTAATTAATTGTTAGTATGACTAATTTTTTATAAGTTTGAAATATCAATTACATGGTTTTAATAAGGGCAGAAAATCACATGTCATTATATATATATATATATATAATTTAATTAATAAGTGTATTAATTAATTGTAAGTATGACTAATTTTTTATAAGTTTGAAATATCAATTACATGGTTTTAATAAGGGCAGAAAATCACATGTCATTATATATATATATATATATATATATATAATGACATGTGATATATCAAACTTATAAAAAATTAGTCATACTTACAATTAATTAATACACTTATTAATTAAATTCAAATTCCTTTATTAACAAACATTTTTATTACTTTATTGATTTTTTTTATAATTCACAAAACACTTGCTTTGTAGAAATAAGTTCTTTCATAATCTCTAAAATTAATATTAAAATGTTGAACTTCAGTTAGTAGCCTATTACATTTATATTAATAATAACCCTTTTTATTCATTACAATAAATTATATTATTATCAATATTGTTAAATTTTCATTAATATTTTAAATATGTAGTTATATTAATAAAAAACACATTATTTCATATACTAATTTATTAGTATTCAACTAAATTATAGCATTTTCTTTCAGCAAAAAAGTGCAGACTTGAAAAAAACGACTTCTACTAACAAAAGAAAAAAGTCAGCTACTACAAGCCTATCTAATTCAAGTCGAAAAAAGTTGCCTTTTAGCAGTGTCAGACCTACAAGTACTTTTACTTTAAATCATCACTCATCATCAACAATTAGTAGGTTTACTATGTAAAATTTGTTAAAGAAATAAAATGCACTGTCATATAACAGTGTGTTAAAAATTCTTAATTATTCTGTTTATTTTGTAGATAACTGTCATTCAAAAAGTGATGTTAATAGAAATATAGAATTAACAAAGAAAATTATTAAAAGGCAGCAAATAGTACATTCCACAAAATTTAAACAAGATATTGCTTTAAATACAGAATATTTAGATATTGATAATCAAAAAGAGGTATATCCAAACACTTATCCTAATAAGGATTTGCACATGCAGCGAAATAAATCAACCACACCAGTAGATCCAGTCAAACAAAGTGAAATTGAAATTAAAGATTTTCTTTTACATAATAAATCCGATAGTGAGTCTAATACATCAGAAAACATGATTTCAAATGATATGATATTAGGTACTTTACTCACAAATAAAGTTAAGAAAGATTCTCAAAACAAAATATGTCATTCAGAAATTGAAACTAATATTAAAGGTAAAGCGTTAGATTTAAACTTTAATTCACCAGCCAGCAACGTTATTGATATGTTAAAACCAAATAAAATCAATGACATCATTGCCATTGATAATAATGATGATGATGATGATGACAAACTAAAACTAGTGATTGCTGAAAATAATAAAAATGATAATGATTATCAAATGGATACTAATCAAATAATATTGGGTGAAGAAACCAAATCTTCAAATGACAAATCTAATTTTAAATTCGGTTCAAATTCAAAATCACCAACAAATGATTGTACCGAAAATATCGAATCTGCCTTTAAGGTTCCTTTTTATAAATCATTAAATAATGAAAAGCCTGAAGTGATGGTCAATTATGGAAATGAAAATATCAGAGATAATCATGAAAAAAAAATTCTTCCAGGATTTCAATATAGGGCAAAAATATTAGTTGAAGAAACTATAAATAATGCTTTGGCTACAGAGTATAATCGAAATAATCTAGAATGGAATATCCACAAACCTTATACAAGTACAAGCAAAGATTTCTTGGATTCAGTTAACCAGCCAAGCTTCTATAAAGATGGTTTTTATGGTATTGATCCTGAATGTAACACTAAAAATAGTTTCTCCGAGCATAGACAAACTAATTTAGTGAAAAGGGTTATTTCTGATACTTATTCACCCAGTACTAGCAAAAGTTTATTTGATCAAAACAATACTGGTTACAATATCAAAGATAGATTCTATGATAAGATTCCTAGTTCAAGCAAACTTTGCAATTCTGTGCCTAGTACAAATAAAAATTGTAACAACGCTGATGCTGAAGTAAATAATATACTTTTTTGTGAAGAAACTATTCCTGGTAGTCCCAATGAAACGTTTGAGAATCATTATGTCCAAGAGGAACGAAAGGGATCAAATGAATCAAATGAAATACTTGAAGTAAGGGAAGCTGCTTCAATTATATGCTCAATGAAAACATCTTTTAAAAGATCAATGAATACTTTAATGGGTACAAATAAAAAGGAATTGGAAGGATATACAAATGTATATCAAAGGTAATTTTAATTTTTAATAGGTGTTTTATGTAGGTAGTGTCCAAGTTTTTTTTATTGTGATTATGTTATGACAATTCATTTTTAATTTAACGATACACAATTTTTTTTATTACAGTTGAAATTCAAAATGTATTTATTTATGTATTTAATTTTATAAATGGGACTAGCCCAATATAACATGAGTACATAATTCAAAGTAGCATTAGAAGTAGAAGGAAAATTTTATAATAAGTAGCATACAAATTATATAGTTACAATTCAAATACAAAATTAATTAATTTACAACAAAAAGAAATATATGACATTATCATTAATATAGATAAAAAGCTAGATTTAGATAATTAAGACAATAAGGGACTGAAACTCGAGCTGTGGCATGACGAAAGAGGTGTCGGTATTGACAATTTTCATTAAACGGATTATAGACGTGTTAAGATAATAATAATTTGTGTAAGGTGATAGTTTGTATTTGTTGAAAATTTTGCGCAAAAGCCATGTTGATTATCAAAAAATATATTTTTGAATAATAGTCTTCCAATAATCTGGATAAGAACCGATTGAAATTGACAATTTAAAAAAATTATTAATAGGAACAACTTTATAATTTAAACAGGATTTAAAAAAATATTGATATTGATAACCTATCTGTGCCTATTTGAGTAGTTTTATTTAATTTTTTAAGTAATAATATATATCATCAAATGATTCCCCGTATTAATGTTTGTATAACTGATAGAATAAAGAGAAAAATAATTTTTTGGTGTTTGGGATTATATATAAACACTAACAAAATGTTTAGCAAATAAATTAACTATATCTTGACCATTATCTACACTCAAAATATTTAAAACCAAATTGTTATGTGTCTTAAGCTTTGTTAGTGACCATTTAAAACAAATTCCCAACCATTTCTGGGTTTTTATTGGCACAATTAGGATAAATTTATTTTATTTTTTAAGAGAGGAGGCTGAAATATATACTTGTTTAGTTCACTTCCTCAATGGCATTTATCTTAATGTATTCTATAAAAATCTGACGGATTTGAGTGGTTATGAATGGATAAACCCTCAAATACATACTTAGTCAGTCAATTTGGATTCCCACTTATAGGAAACATTACTGGAGAAACTATATAATTTATTTCTCAAAATTGTTTTTTTTAATTACAATGAGTAAATTGTTTAAGTAAATTGTTTAAAAGAATTAACATTGAAAATATAAAATTTTTACAGCGATGGCGAACTTCTTGAACTTGAATATTTGCAACTTTTAGCAGAGATTTCCTGTAGAAATTTAAGCATTAATACAAATGATTCATCAGAAAAAAATTCTGCTGAAGGTAAATAGAATACATTTTAAATTAATTAATTTACTAGTAATGAGTTATTAATTATTTTTAACAAATATATCTATAGAAACAACAAAGCCATCAGGAATATCATATACCGAACATAATAATAGTAATCATGAACACTTACCAAATAACCTCAATGATACATCTTTTACTGCTCTTACTGGTAAGTTTAAAATTGTTGAATTTGCTCGAGAATTGTGGACTATATTAAATTAATTGGTTTAATATGTAAAAAAAAAATAAAAATAAATAAATAAAGATACTTATTTTATTTGACGTGATATACAGACTATTATTAAGATAGAAAATATTATTTGGAGCACAGAGAGGGTTGGCCAGCAAAAGGAAATTGATTATAATAATAGTACACAATTAAATAAACATACAAATAAAAATAAAAAATCGAAAATGAATAGTATGTATGATGACTGAAGTTGGCGGATGGGTGCTGTTGGTGCTGTAGTGGAAAAACGGTGGTGAAATTTATTTATTTATTTAAATTAGTTTACGCCCACGAGGGAAAAAGTACAAAAATATTAACTAAAAATTTACAAAAACTAAATGAACAAATATTACACATTTTACACAATATAATTATAATTAATTTACAGCTCGGATATGTAATAAGTTGATATTATCAAAAAAAAAAATCAAAATTACTTATTGCATTGAAGAATCTAAGCATACAATGAAGAGGGCTATTTACAACAAAATTATTTTTATGGAACTTCAAATGAAGTAGTTCATGATTTCGTGTATTTCTACTTGGTACTCTGATTTCAATTTTTGGATTTTGAAATGTATTGGATTTGGATATTGATTCATGAATGTCATGAATTACGTAGTGGTAAACAGTGATAATGTAGCATTGATATTGGTGGTGATGGTGGTAAACAAAAAACACAAAACTGAACTCACGTATGATAAAATAATATTTATACGTCGCAGGTGCGCAGGTCGGTTGGTACTGGCTAATTAATCTGATAATAATTATTAACGCCAGGGGCGTAGGTGTATATTTTGAATGGGAGGGGTTCAGAAGTAAAATTTTTGACTGAAAACATGAGCGCTAATGAACAAGAATTTTGAAAATGTTATGCAATTTCAAAATTATGATAGTTAAATACTAGTAATTTTACGAAATTCTAACAGTTTTTTCAAGCATAAGGAAAAATTGGTAAAAATTCAAAAAATCTTAATAAAAATTTTCTTTTCCTAATTCAATTTTAGTATTATTTAGTCTATAGGTATTTCAAAAATGATGGTGCAAAAAACTTAAATGTTCACTAGTAAAATATATAGTAATTTTTGAGCTGAAGAATAAACTCGAAAAATCTGAAAATATCTTGTTTGTATACATTTTTTTCTAATACAAACTGAAATTCCTATAGAATTCAGTAAAATACAGGAGGATGCAAAATGAGTAGCTGACATATTTACACGTTCTTTTTTACATAGGTATCTATTGAACATTTTAAGAAGGAAAAAAGTAAAACAAGTGACTATATTGTACAAAATACTATGAGTATATATTTATAATTGAATCGTTTATGTTTGATACTAAAATTAGAATTGAAAATCCGTTTTTATAAACAAAAAGATCTGTTATTAATATTTTATAAACGTACACATTTTATCTTGTGAAAAAAGTAAATTTTTTCGATTTAGATCATTTTGATTCAGCCTAAGCAATCTTTTCCACATATTCAGTGAAATAAAATATAATTATAGTTCATAAATAAACTAATAATATATGTATTATTTTTTCACACTAAGTTAAATGTTTGTTTCTAGAAGGTAGTGTTGAAAACTCTGTTCCTTATCTGATACCACTTAAAAATGCAAGCCAATAATTGAATTTGGTAAGTATTAATAATTATTATTTATTTTAAATGCAATTTAAAATTTAAATATTTGAAAATTATTATTGAAAATAGATTTCATTAGGTATTATATTATTTATAATTTTAGCTCCAAGTATGACTTCTATTCAAAGACAAGATTTAATTCTAACCAAAATGGATAAATTGCAAAAAACATATGGTAGTGTTAAATCCCACTTGGGTGTTATCATTCAAAGAAGAAAAAAGCGTAAAAAAGAAATGGCAAAAGCTGCTATTTCGAAATAAAATAAACAAACTTTAGCTTGTACCTACCGCTAAATAAAATTTTCTTTGTATGTAAATGTAGATTTAATAAGTTTTTATTTCAAATATTCACAGAAAAGTATAGCTTGTATTTTATTATTGCTGTAAATATGATTTGAAATATCTTTACTTGGAATACTTATTTTTAGTTATCTATTTAATCTTTTCTAAGAATTGTATGGGTATATGGTTACATATTAAAATGTTGATAAAATAAACTTTTAAGAGTGTATACACTTTTTTTTATACCTAAAACAACACAGATTTTATTTTTAATTATATTATCTTTGATAATTTAGAATTATTAATATGTACTAAATATATTATGAAATGTTTATTCTCATATCATTGTTTTTTAAGAATAAAGCATTCTGTATTTTTCACTAACATTTATGTAATTTATGTTTCAAAAAAGGCCGAACATACTTTGCACCATGGATATATTTCTATTTTCAATTGAGATACCCTTCTTGGGTGTATTAAATTTTAAAGAAACGATAAATAATTTCTTCAATAAAACAATTCTGTGCTGAGGTTCAGTGATTATACAATAACCACGTAACAATAATTACCATGTTATCATGGTAACAAACTGACCTTAGTTGTCATGGTTACAAGATAGTTAAGTAAGTGGGAGAGTGAGTTGGGGTGTCAGAAAGGGAGGGGGTCAGGGTTGAAATCAGGATTATGATTGAGGTCGATTCAGGGATGAAAGGGTAGATGTTAAAAAGCAGGAGGTCAGAGTCTTGGGTAGTGGTTGGGCCGTGATGAGGGTTGTGGTCGGGGGAGGGGGGGAGCTTCAATGGCGAAAAGTGTGATTACTTTGAAATAATGCAAATTTTGAGAAATGCTAAAATCTAGAGTCGATGTTTGAATCAAAAAGTTGCTGAATGAAGCTTTTGTATCAATATTTCTATACGTAAAAGTGTTCACAGATCGGAGGAAAAAAAAACATTGTATATTCATAAGCTTCTTCGCTTCACTCTGAATCTAAAATAATAATAATAAGTTTATTCCATCAAAATATAATTCAATATAATAATGTTAACGCTTAATTTAAAAAAGTGATGGATCTCCTCAAAAGCCTATGGCTGTGCTAGAGGAGAGAGTTCTATTAAAATATTATATGATTAGGAATGAGTTTTATATATAGCAATTATAACAGAATTAATTATTTGAGCAATTTAATGAGAAAATAAATTTACTAAAACAAAGTATTAATATAATTTTTATACCTACATTGAGAATTTTTTGAATTTATGTACATTTACATCATAATCACAACAAAATTGTATCAATTTAAATTTAGGGCATTGCTGTTGTTAACAATTGTTGAACAACAGGAGAAACATAAAATTTGTCACCCCCTACCCCTACCAAAAAAAAAAAAAAAAAATAAGATTTTAATTAATAAGTACGCAAACGTTATTTTATTTATTTCTTCGCCCAAAACTTAAATTGGTAGTATACTCAAATTACAAGGTCATGAGATATATATACAAACTACACAATATTTGAGTCGTTTTTTTCTGAAATTTCCATCCATACAGAAAAACTAAGTTATAACAAGCAGAATTAGGAGAACACTGAAATTTCTCATATCTTGTTAACCGTTGAAAATTTAATTTTAAATTCGAGCGATAAAAATAATGTTTCTTGGTTATTTTAGAAATTAAGACGGTATTTTAAGTAGTTAATTGTATTTTTCAAACATAATTATTTTAGTATTTTTAATTACATATTTAGCCCGGCTGATAGGTATACAGTACTGTATACCTTACAGTCCTTGAAATTCACATATATCTTTAAAAATAATCAGTACCCATAGCTAGATAAAGCATTTAATTCAGAAAAGCGGTTTTCAGAAGATTACTAGGTAATGTATGTTTTTGAGTAGAATTATTCAAAAAATAAATATAATCAAGGACAAGACTATAACAACCCGGTATCTCGTATTTTTTTTTTTTTTTTTTAATGTACTGAGAAAGGGGTGATCGTCCTGATTTTCCACCATCTGGATTCTCCATTGAATAAACTATAATTTATAAATAAATATTTAAATATTTTTATTATAAGTATATAAATAAATATAAGTATATACTTTTATTATAAGTATATAATAAATAAATATATATATTTATCGAAAAATTGAAAATGTAAAATAAAACAGTTTTATTAAAGTAAAATTTTAAATATAAATTTTCTTAATCAACAATTTATATTGAAGAACTTTTTATTATTATAATTTTTTCTTTCTATCTACTCAAATAATTTAAAAAAATTGTCTATCTATGTTAAAATTTTCACATAGTTCGGATCAAAAAATGCTGGTTTCAGAGTTTCTCTTGTCAAATTTTGGGTAGTTAACCCCAGACCCTAAAAAAAAAAAATTGAAGAATTGAGAAATTCTAAAAATGACCTCTCTAAAGTACCAACTAGAGACAAATCCAGTTTCCAAAAGTTTCTGATCGAAATTTTTGAACTAGTAGATTCGTACGAAAAATGGTTCACGGAAAAAGAAAAAGAAATAAACATCATTGTAAAAACACTAGCTTCTTCACTTCGTTCAGAATCTAATATCGGAAAAAATGTGGAAAATTTTCTTTATTTATTAAATACAATAAATAAAAATGGACACGGATTACTTTTTATATTCAATAATAGTATTGTACTATTACTAGATTGTTGAAAAAATATAATGGATTCTATCGACCTGTATTATTGAAAAATATTTGTAAAATTTAAAAAAGTAAAGTAAAGAATAGATAATAAAGCCAGACATACTTCGCACCACTGCAGATATTCTTTGCTCTTTGGGTCAGATACTCTTGGTGGATGTGTAGAATTTATAGGAATGATAAATCATTTCTTCAATTAGATGAACTGAACGAATGAAGTTAATAATAAAAAGAACAATAATAACCTTAATTTTCATCATGCCCACCAAGAGTATCTGATCCGAAGAGCGAAGAATATCTGTGGGGCAAAGTATGTCCGGCTTTCTTGACTATACTTTACTTTACTTTTTTATCTAATAAATAAAGAAAAAGAAAAAAAAAGTGTTAGAAAAAGACCAAAGTTATTTATTCATATTTTCAAAATTTTCTTGCGTTAAAATGTTTTTCATTTTAATATCCATCTATGTTTAAATTTTCATAACGTTTAGATCAAAATATGATGGGTTCCGAGTCTTTTTCGTCAAAATTTGGGTAGTTATTTCAAAAAAAAAAAAAAAAAATGAAGAGTTGAGATTTTCTAAATTGAAATGATCTCTCTAAAGTAAGATTAATCTAAAATAAAATCCGGTTTCAAAAAGTTACTGATCGAAACTTTTGGACAAGTAGATCTATACAAAAAGTGTTCACAGAAAAAAATATATACATCATTGTAAAAACACTAGCTTCTTCACTACCTTCGGATACTAAAATAGGTTATAACTCAAATAATCCAATAAAAACATAATTACAGCAAGGTTAATGGCTTATAAATTTATTAAAATAGGTTTTTATTGCTTTCAGATACTGAGCGAAGTGAAGAAGCTTATGATTTCATAATGATATTTTTTTTTTTTACTTTATCTGTGAACACTTTTTGTATAGATAGATGATTCGTCTAAAAGTTTTGATCAGTATCTTTATAAATCCCAAATTACATAAGAGATGATTTTTCAAATTTAAAATCAAAATTTTTCTGAAAACGAGGAAAATCTGTCGAAAAATTGGGGGAAAAAATGGTGAAATATGCTTTTATCGGAATTTTCATAAAATCGAAAATTATTTTTTAACATAACTTTAATAATAATATAAATAGAAACTTAAGACTTTTACCAACTACTAAAAATGTTCAGGAAAACACACAAAATAAAGAGAATTTTTTTGCGAATATTTTGGTGTGATAAATTTTTTTACGGACGAATAATTAAACATTTTACATGGGTTTGATTAAAAAAAATCTGAGTAAGTACAGACAAATATTAAATTATATTTCTAGTTTACGAACATGCAAAAAGTTCAAAAGTTGTTAGTGTGATGCAATGGACCGACATTATCGTTATGACGTAACAGTTTCGGTTTTCGATTCTAACCCAGCAGTCCGAATTTTTTGCATTTTTTTTTTATATTATAAACTTCCTTCGTTCAGAATCGTTTTATTGAAGAAATGATTTATCGTTTCTTTAAAATTAAATACACCCGTCAAAAGAATCCCATCCGGCGTTCTGCTAAGTACACCCCGACGAGCGAAGTACACACTTTTTTTTATACATTATATTATAGTTGTCTGGTTGTAACTTCAAAAAATAAAAAACAGTAGGTAGGTACTTACTACTTGAACACTATCAAAATATCAAAGCATGCCAGACTATGGAATAAATTATCAAAATAATTTTGACCACTATATATAGAATAATTATAGAATTTACGATTTTTTTCCTAATACAATTTGAAATTATTTATGTTATAAATTTAAAATGTTTATATTATTAGGTCATTAATAGTTTTGTCATAATTTTAACCACATGTCATGACTTAAATTTATGCAGAGTTTTGATAAAACATAATACATATTTAGACTCCCGCTCTCTAGATAATTACGTATTGGTGAATAACTGTTAAAACCAGTGTTCGAAGTGGATCAAAATAAGTGGGAGGATGAAACCAACCCTGTCGTTCTTAAATTTTAGATTGTATAAAAAAAAATTTAAAATGAAAACCTATTTAAAATACTCAATTTCTATATAATTCTAATCCAATAACTACTGATCAGAAAAATTACAATGAAAAATATACAGGATAGGTACTTTTAACAGAAAGTTTCTTTCAAATCATTGAAAAATTTCATGTTCAACACGAGTTTACAGACTAAAAATTTGTAAATGTTTTCGTTTATGCTAACCTAACGAATAGAACAAAAAAGTTATTGTAAACTTTCGCTGTGTTTACGACAAAAATCGATTAATTTTTCAAAATCCAATACTGATGAATTATTTTAAACAAAATAAGTGGAGGGATGAAAAATGCTGACGAAAAGAAGTAGAGGAATGGCATCCCTTCGTATCCCACCACACTTCGACCACTGGTTAGAACATAATTAATTCTGCATAATAGTTATTAAAATAAAATAAATTTGTCATTAACAAATCAACCACACAACAATTATTTTTCAAGTACTCGTCTAGACTTTTTAACAACGCAAAATAAGCCCAACTGCGCTTTAGAATAAGCCCTGCTGTTAAGTTTATAAATTTACTTTGGGGTGGTATAAAATTAATAAGACCCCTTAGTTTTCCATTAGTTAAAAGTTTATAACTAAGTTTTGGATTTTAATGCACCGAAAACCCAAAAAATGCCACAGCAAAATACTGCATAATGCACTGAATAAGTTAAAATAATGCAAATTTTCGAAAAATGCTAAGTATAAAGTACCTACTAACTACTTAGAGCCGAATTTCGATTCAAATAGTAACTGATCAAAGCTTTTAGATAGGTGCCTAAGTATTTTTATACGCAAAAATGTTCACAGAACGGATAAATGAAATTAATAAACATAACAGTAAATTCATCTTCGCTTCGCTCAGAATCCAAAGCTTTTTATCTTGGGAAGGGTATACACATGAACCAAGGAACTAGTAGAATATACTAACACAAACGAAGCGAAAACGAACAACATGAGTACGGTTTCGAAATTCTTAGTCGGTGGGAGTAGGGGCTAAGTAGGTCTCTGCTCCCCTCTCAATTAATAAGTGCTATGACTTTGGACAGGATAAAGCACAAATGACTGGACTGGCAGCACAAACAAGCACAAATATTTGGCATAATTTTTATTACCTCATTCCTTAGTGGTATGGGGGAGGGGGCTAAGCATTCCCTGGTCCCCCACTTTATATGTGCAATAACTTTGGAAGGGATAAAGCACAAACGACGGGACTAGCAGCACAATCGAATGACGTAGGTTTGAGTTCAAAATATTTTGGTAGGGGGCCAGGGACATGGAGCTGTGTTTTTCGCACCTCGGATGGGATAGTCTTAACAGGTGTATTAAATTTTAAATAAAGATAAATCATTTCTTCAATAAAACGATTCTGAACGGAGGTAAGTTAATAATATAAAAAAAAAACGTGTACATTTTCGCGCATGCTCCTTGATAAAACCAAACTTTAACAATACGACAAGCGCTGTACAATGTTATAAAGAGTGAGTGAAATTTGTAAATCAATAGTGTGATGATGTGACGTTTTATATGCACCTAACTTAATATATATATTATATGCCTAAATATGAGCATCAAGACTCGATAATTAAATAAATAAAATAATTCATTTTATTGGTGAATAGGTATTATAACGTTATTATTGTTGGCTTTTCCTATGATTATTTATTATATTAGGTTACCTTATAAAGTAGTTTAAGATAAGATACGGCACAGTATTTGACCGGCTGTGCTGTGGGTTTACTAATAATTGTCTTTTTTTTGTATTTAGTCAGTCTTCCGGTATACGGCCATGAGTGCGTTGTCACACTTGTCTGAATAAAAATGAAATTAAAAGTTTATTCCAGTGTGTTGATTATTTTCCTTTTTTTTTTTTTTAATATTTTTACTTCGGCCCATTGTGACCAAACCTTGGAAAGTTCATTTAAAATATGAACTAATTTTCATGAACTAGTTCATAGTGAAAATAATGAACTAAGTTCATAGTGAAAATAATGAACTAAGTTCATAATCTCGTTCATTTTTTCCGAATGAACTTTTTCGTTCAAGTTCATTAGGAAATGAACTTTAAAGTTCAATTTTTAAAAAATACTAAATAAATAAAAACAAAGTAAATATTAATTCATTGCAATATTATTGAAGATTATATTGAAACTATAAATAAGTGTGCATTACTTTATTTCTTAAACTAATGACATCTACTGTAACATAAAAATTAATAGGTATAACAAAAAAAATTACATTATAAGGGTTATAATTAAAAAGCCGGACATACTTCGCACGATGGGTGTACTTCGCACGACGGGTGGTATTCTCTTGACGGGCGTATTAAATTTTAAAGAAACGATAAATCATTCCTTCAGTAAAACGATTCTGAACAAAGGAAATTAATAATATAAGAAAAAAAAAAATTTTCGAAAAATGTCCAAAAATTTTTTTCACATTTTCAAAATTTTCTTGTGCCAAAATCTTTTTTATAGGATT
>JAIPRM010003416.1:0-26221 GCA_025469315.1 Stegophylla sp. TES_Ste_2020
AAATTTTTTTTCACATTTTCAAAATTTTCTTGCGCCAAAATCTTTTTTATAGGATTTTCTATCTATGTTTAAATTTTCATAAAATTCTGATCAAAAAATTATGGTTTTCGAATCGTTTTTGTCAAATGTTGGGTAGTTTTTTCCAAAAAAAACATTGAAGAATTGAGAAATTCAAAAAATAACCTCTCTAAAGTACAATCTAGAGGCGAATCGGGTTTCAAAAAGTTATTGATCGAAACTTTTAGACAAGTATTTCTATACGAAAAGTTAAACACCGAAAAAAAAAAAAGAAAAGAAAAGAAAAAGAAAAAAAAACATCATTGTAAAAACACTAGCTTCTTCACTTCGTTCAGAATCTAAAATTGTTTATTTATATTTTAGAGTTTAAACTATATAAACCTCATACAGTAAAGAAAGGTTCACACTACACCATATCACAAATATCTCAATGAATTTTTTTATGAAAATATAAAATCTTCAACTATGTAAATTTATAATTTTAAATTCTGGGTAGAGCGAAGAAGCTAGTGTTTTTCAATGATGTTTATTTTTATTTTTATTTCTGTAACCACATTTTGTTTAGAAATACTCGTCTAAAATTATGACCAGAATCTTTTAGAATCAGAATTTACCTCTAGATGGTACTTTTGAGAGGTTATTTTTCGAAATCCTCAATATTTTTTCCAAAATTTGTCGTCGAGAACATTCTCATATTTGTTAAAATCAGTAATGTCAGTTTTTTTGTCATAAGTGATTTAAACTTCAAAACACGGCAAAATGAAAAATTTTTACGAATAGTTCAATGTACACAGATTATTCTGTAATTACCTATTCCACAAGTAGTATTGCTTTTATCATGAATATTCTAACAAGAACTTATCGTAAACGAATTTCAGCTAGAATGTGAATATTATTTATATAATATTGTTAAACGAGTTCAATATAGTACTGACAATTATTTTTGTCTATAATTAACTGAAGTTCAGTTCAAAATCATTTTATTGAAGAAATCATTTATAATTTCTTTAAATTTAAACACACCCACCAAAAGTATCCCACCCATGGTGTGAGGTATTATCCACTTTTTAGCATATTTTCGAGTTAAAAAAGTTACAATGCGTGATTAAGAAATAAAAATGTGTGGGAAAATCGAATACGTTCCTTCGTTATAGAAACTAGGAAATGAACACGTTCTATTCCTTAAGTGAGGAACATAAACAGGATTAAGTTCCTTTTAAACTTGAGAAATAAGATAATGAACCGAATCCTTTTTAAAATGCACTTTTCAAGCATTGTTTAAAGATAAGCATTTAATTGGGGTTGGACAATAAGTGATCTACGTTTAACTGAAATTTGTGAAAGAGTTATATTCGAAATTATCGTATCACATATATTTTTTTAGATTCTGAGTGGAGCAAAGAAACTAGTGCTTTTACAATAATATATAATTTTTCATTTCTGTTATTAACTATTTATTATTATTATATTTTTTTATGTGTACACGTTTTCGTGTGGAAATACTTGTCCAAAAGTTTCGACTAGCAACTTTTTGAATTAGTATTTTCCTCTAGATGGTCTTTTCGCAAAGTAGCACATTTATTCAAGAAAGGAATTACTACTTATAAACTTGAGTAATAATTTGTACAGTGAAATTGTTGACTTTTTTTTTTCTGTTAATAATCAGGTGTTTTCAGTGAAAATAACTTTTTACCCACTTTTAAGTATATATATTTTCACCATAATTAAACGGAATAATTAAAAAACAAAAAACTTTTGAAATATCTAGAATAAAACACGAATAATTTCTTTGTATTTTTATCGAATTAGAAAAAAATATGTATTCAATACAGTTGTCGTGTTCCCTTCCTCCCTGGTTTCTCATAAAAACAAGTGCACAAAAATATTAGATCACCCCCCCCCTCCTGGGAAATTTTCCATATATTACTAATGGATATTTTCTCCTACCATAAACTATTAATTTTCAAATAATATTATCAGTTTTAAAAAAACTACACGATATTTCATCAAAATGACTTACTAATTTATTTTAAAAATATTTAGAAAAAAAATCAATTATTTTATTAAATTACGATCAAAATACGGATATAGCACGAAACGAACAGTCTCTCAACACTCTATAGAACTAACAAGCAAACATAAATAACTAAAGAAATGTCAACGTTCATACGTGCGTCACGATACAGTTAATGCGTTGTAAAAATAATAACACTGTAGATAAGTTTATAGATTGAATAAATAGAACTTGTTTTCTCTAGTCCATAATCGAGTTTTGAGTTTTCGAACATAATATTTGCACAATCGGTGTTTATTATTAGATTTTTCATTATTGTACAATGGAAATGGCTGCATTGGTGGTTGAGGCGAATGCCAGGGCACTATAAAAATAACTAGAAAGGAAATATCCGTAGGGGTAGGAATTTTAGTCTTCCAAAATAATTTTTAAATTTATACGCACTAATTTTCTCATATTGTATTATAGTGTATTTTTCTCATCACATTGTATTAGTATAAATATTGAAGCTAGAAATATGATTGTCGACGCATAGTCGTGTAGCCTCGATCGAAAGAAGTATTTTCTGACACTGAATATTTCTTTGTTTTGTTTGAGGGTTGCGGAAGTCACTCAGATTTTATGAGATCACGTGGCCCATAATTATTATATTCTTCCGAAACTGCGGGTAGGATTATTGGAAATGGTGAAAATCAGATGAATTTTCTAGTAGTGTCCGAGTTGCGGTCGCGATAGACGGATTGCGGTCAATCAAAACAAAATTGATAATTCAATTACTAAGTTGTGGACGCGATGAACGAAACGTGACAGTATTCGAATCTGTTTTCTCATCTAATTCAAGCTTTTAATTCTAAATTAAAATCAGAGAACCAATATATTTGAATTTTTAAATTGCATTAAAAGTATTCAAATGCATAATTTAATTATGTGTATGTATAAATTTAAATTAATGCATATGGAAAAACCAATTCGGTTGATTTCGAAACTAATAAAAACTCTGAAATTTATGGTCAGAAATTTATTAAGACTAAAATCAATTAATACTTGAAAAAATAAATTGATTAGCTTTACAATCGTACAATATGCAAATGTATTAATATTCAAAAATGTTAAACAATAATAATTGTATTTTAAATATAATTATATAATTGTATTAATAATTATAAGATGAATATTATTGAAATATGAACCAATTTTTATGTTATATTTAAATTTGTTTATTCTATTTTTTTGTACCGCGATTTTGGAATATAATAAAGATAAAAATATAAAATTAAAGCTTTTTCAATATGATTTTTTTTGTACATTTTTTTCTAACACTATTTTTCTAATAATTTGTTTTTCTGTTCTTCCGTGGTGTGAAATCTAGCCTTTTTTTTAAACCTCTTTTGATCCCGACCGTAACGTGATATCAACCCAATACTCGATTTCGTTTAGAAAACATGATATTTATATTTATAATGCCTGTGTAAAAAATTAAAATTTTTGAATTTGAGGAAAAAATCGTTTCGAAAAAGCAAGTGTAGAACTCAACGAGAATCACCAGTTATAATATTTACCCAGTTATATAATACCCAGTTATAATATTCTATATTTTAATTAATAAACATTAAATTGTTGGAATGACCATAATTCTTAACTCAGCTTGTTTGTTCTGTTCATCAAAAGTATTTCAGTAAAGAACTGATAGTCGGTACACAAAAAAAAAAAAAGATACTGAATTTATATTTGTATAGATGCCAAACATGATGCCCAGTGGCGGTACAATTGTAAATACAACCCTGATTATTGTCATTATAATATTACTATCATCATTATTGGACGGCCTTTGTGGTGTGTATTGATTGTAAATGGTGGCGTCGGCGGCGGTCAAAGCACCCAGTGTCGTTACTCCTTTCAACCCTCCCCATCCAAATGAAATCCCTTAAGACGGTTTCCGGTCTCGTAATGACCATATACGAGTATATTGTACACAAGGGCGTTCCTGGATAAGTTTTCGGCGGTTGGTGAATTGTAAATTTTGGTTTCGAATTTAATAAATACAAAAATCAACAATAATTAAGTAGAAAAAAAGTTATGTTAATATTTATTTCTGTATTTTAACCCTTTAAATCGTACATAAAATATATTGAATAAACAGATTATTTTATAAAAACACAAATTTGTTTATGACCTAGTATTTGAAATGAGGAGGAATGGGGAGGGGAAAGGGTACCATCTCTCTACTTATTTTCGTTGGAATTATTCATCTCTTCAAGTATTTTATGTAAATCATCCTTCCCTCTTAGATTTTGAAAAATCCGTAATTTTTTAAAATTTGCTGTTCTCGTTAAAATGACGATGTTGACTAATAGAAACATGTCTTTTAAATAATTTATTCCGCTTATAAGATTTAATTAATTAAATTAAAATGGTACAAATCGTTTACAATTTATACGAAGGAAGGATATTTTTAAGAATATTTGAATAATAAATCAATTATGCAAAAAAAAACACAAGCTAAGTACTAAATTGTAATACCTCATTTTTGTCTTCATTACTACTAAATGTGAAAGAAATTTTAGTTTCTTGAACGCAGTTCACAATGACGCCCTCAATTCAATAAATTCATTGAAATACAATAAATGTCCAATGTCTTAAACGACATGTTTTAGTTTATATTATTTATTAGTTTAGCTAATCATCTCTTTTATCAATTCACCATTTGTCACTTCCATTTATTTGAATGATATTCATTAATTTTATAAATAGATAATTCACAGCTTCGTTCTTCATTATTTAAATTTCATGAAGTTTAGTTGCAATAATTAAAGTTTATTTAATGAGAGTTATATTAATAAAATAAATAAAACAGAGGGTAATGTCCTATTACCAGTCTTGTAAAGTATTCGAATAAAACTATTTAATAATTTTCTTGTATTTGAATACTATTCTAAATACTTTTTAAAAAATGTATTCAAATACTCATTTTGAATATATTTTTTTAATATTTTTATTTTATATTTTACTCGTAATACTTTTTTCGGAAAAAAAAAAATTTGTTTTTAAAAATAATATAAAATATGTATACAATGACTGATACAAATTTTGAAAAAAATTATAACGTTCAAATGCAACAACAAAATCCATAAATAATACGACTTTGTAAAATATAATAACTGAGTATATTTTTTGGAAAATATTCGAATACGTATTTTGAATAACTTTTCATCCGTTTATTCGAATAGATATTCTGAATACAAAATAAAATTATTCCTTACTAGACTGCCTACCACCCCCTCTTATAATAATATACTTAATATATAATATGTATATAATATTATATTCTTACTAATACATTTAATTCCACAACAAAGATTTTAGCTAAAAACTAAAAACTAATGTAAAAATTCTTATAAAGTTTGAAGTGTTTTAAATTTTGAAAATATACGTACTATTATACCTTTATATATATACATATAGTATTGCTCAAAAACTCATGGAGAGACTTGTGACCAGATAACCCTTTCTCTTCCCTTGGCTACACTCCTGATGCAAAGACATATTTTCCATTAGGTATTAATGGTAAGTGCCTATGAGCTCTAATAATAAGGATAAAGGAGGCCTTGAGTTTTTAAACGGAACTCTTTTCTTGCCTCCAAAGATACAAAATACAAAATTTTCTATTACAAAAATGTATTAAAAAAAGATCCATACGTGTTTAGGAGCTTTTATGTTTGTTTATGGATGGATTAAAAGTAGAACTCGCAGAAAATGAACTCGATCAACATTCAAAAAAAAAAAAAATAATCATTTCGAGTGAATTAGTTTCAACCAATTCACATCAAGTGTCTTAAATTGTGTAATTATTTATAAAATCAGCGTTTTATTACAATGTACAAAATGTTACAAATAGAATTTCATGTTGTGAAATATTTGACAATTAATTTTTATTGCATACAAAGTTTGAGTAAAATACATTATGTAATCGGTGACAGGGAACCTACAGGAAAAGCCAAATTTATCGTCGTCGTTTTCCTTCAGACCTCGAAACGTCTACATCAGACAGTCTGGGAGCCGCGAGAAAAGTTAGTTTCCGGAAACGATATTACATACCAACTTCCTGGTCGGCCAGCCGGCGCCAACGGTTTAAATGCTGCGAACGTGATTCCCTCGAAAAGTCCAATTATTCGGGACGTCCGGGCGGCGGCGGACGATTGCCATAGTACGGTCTCTATTTTATTGAGTTGGAAAACGGGAGATAGAATATTATTAAATGTCGAGTTTTTTTTTTTTTTTTTTTGCCGCCCCGAGTCTCGGCACTACAGTTACGCCGAATCGTAAAACGGAAATACGAATACCCATGTCAACGAATAAACCTGCGAAAATAAACTGTTCGAGCGATCGTCGACAGAATAATTATTGATCGCGTACACATAATACGTAGGTACAGCGAATAATGTAGAGCAGAGGTTCCCAAACTGTGGGTCGTGACCCAAAAGTGGGTCGCGATTAAATTTTTGGTGGGTCGCGTTGTAAGTTTTCGATTCTGACTGGAGTGAAGAAGCTAGTTTTTTCCAATTGTGTTTATAATTTTTTTTTCTTTGAACACTTTTTCGTACAGAAATATTTTCCAAAAATTTCAACCAGCAACTTTTTTATTTAGAATTTGCCTCTAGATGGCATTTTAGGGTGGTCAAACTATTCGAAATTCTACAATACTTTTGCAAAATTTAAGAAAAGCTATCCTAAATTTGACAATGTATATGGAAATGGAAATATTATGGATATTTGAAAATTATTTTTGTGAAAAAAAAATTTTTTTTAAGCGAAAAATCCTTATGGTGCAAAGTATGTCCGACTTTTTATACATACAATTTTTTTTTTTTTTTGTGATTTTCATTTACACGTATTTATATACCTATATAATTAAAAATATTAATTACATGTTTTTTGTAATAATTTAATGAATAATTACAGTTGTTTATAGTTATAAAAATTGTCTTTGTATCAGTGTCTTTTTTATTATCGTTATTCGTCAAGCATAAAAAAAAAAAAAAAGGACATTTGATTATTGTTGTGGGTCGCTAAAATTGAAAAAATTCTCAAAATGGGTCGTACCATAAAAAGTTTGGGAACCTCTGATGTAGAGAACAATGCAAGTGACCTGTTACACATCCGTAGCAGCGATAATACTACCTGCCTGGTAGCAACAGGTCGAGAAATATTAGCGAAACAAAGCGAGGGGAGAGGACAAATTTTTCACGCGCATACCGTGATATTTAACGTCGTACTATTACAGTACCGCGTGCAGTGGCGTATATAGAACTTTTTTGGGGGAGAAACTGAACGGTAACAAAATTCCATAGTCCTCTTTGATTTATTAATTTTTAGGAATTTAGACAAAAATTCTTTAAAATCATACATCCCCACTCCTCCATCCCAACATTTATTTATTATAAAATTTAATATTAATAACAATATTATTGTATTAGGTCCCGTACAAATTTGACTCGATTAAGACAAAACAAAGTAAAATTAAGCAATTAAAATACGTTTGCCTTATCAAACCTAGATGAATTTATATATAGAATTAGGATGTTTATGACGTTGCATATATATTTTTTTTTTTTAGTTCGCCTTGTTACATATATTCTTGGAGAAATATTTGTTTTTTGATACTTAAATTCAATATCAACATTTTATTTTGTATATATTTGCATATTTTCCAATTTTAAGCATATAAGTGTATAATTTAGAATTTTTCTGATCTATGTCATTTACTGGTAATACATTACCTAATTCAATGATAATAGACTATATTATATAGGTACTTATTATGCTATAGTATTTTTAAATTTTTATCTCAAGTCACCAAGCTAAGTTCAATTACAGCAGACTGTTTTAACATAAATTATATGTATAGTTCAAAGTTGTTACCCCTAAGGAGTATTATTTTGTAAAATTTAGAAAATATACTACGATAATTTTTAATAGGTTATAATATTATTATACTCATTAAATAATAAAGGAAATTATATGTATATTGAATAAAATTCAAAGCCATGAGTTTGACAAACATTTAATGGTAACTAATAGTTTTGACTCTGGGCCATCTTCAGGTTACATACATATAATTGGTAAAAATGAAATGATCACAGATATAAATGAAATTTAAAAAAAGGTGGACAGTTTATGACAGTGTGACAGTGTGTGATTGAGTGTGAGTGAGTGAGTGAGTGAGTGTGTGTGTGTGTGTGAGTGTGTGAGTGAGTGAGTGTGTGTGTGTATGTGTGCGCGTGTGTGCCAGAATACAAATAGAGTAATTCATTAACTTATCTATTGAGTAGGCAGTAATAAATGCAAAATATAAATATTCGCTTTAAAATTAAAAATTTTTGTTCCATTTTTAAATTCAATTAAAACTAAAATTAAGAAATAGATACTTGCAGTCTTGCACATTATATATATTTAGCTTATAACACTATATTTTGCCTTTAGTACACATTTTAGATCATATATTTTGTAAAAATGTATAAGTTAGTATTAACAAAAAAATTTAAAGTATTTATTAATGTACCCATGAAAAAAAAATATATATTTGACAAAATGTTTGTTATTTTGCTGTTATGTTATGAGAAATTAAGTTTTTTTATATTTTCTTAGATAAACCTCAGTAGTTTTGAAAATAACTTAAAGAAAAAGTCTAGTACCGTGTTTATATTTTAATGTTATTAAAAAAAAATACTTACATGTAATGTATTTTGTGTTTTTCTTGGTTTAAACTTGTCATTTAAAAAAGACCATTGCTTTGTACACATACCATGCTGAATGGTACACTTCATCTTTTCCCATAACTCTATATAATATTCTAATTTAACTAACAAATCATATAAAGATATAATATATATACATTTTAAAAATAAAAATACTTCATTATGATTTTCATCCACTGCACTAAATTGTACTAAGGTCGGGAAATACGCTGCCGGATATTTGGGTTATTATATCAGATTATTTCTTATAACTAAGGCTCGAAAGTTGTTGCATTTGCATGTTTTTTGTGAGCAATTAGATTTATTGCTAGGTAAGCTAGAAATTCATTTCATGACGTTACGTAATAAATATTAAAAGTTTATAGTGCATATTTTTGCATATTTGGTGATTTTGTAGTTTTAAGAGCATATTTCTTAATTTTACAACATTTTAGAGCATATTTGATGATAAAATTTGAAATTTGGTTAAAAAAAAACAAAATTAATTCGTGTTTAGAGTTTTCATTAGATATTAAATGTACTTACTCTGTGTTTCAAATCCATTTTTATGAACATTAGAAACATAAAAAAATATATAAGAGATAATGTACTTAGTTTTTCAAAGTATAAAAATTTGCTAATGGTTACTTAACGGTTTATTTTTATTTCGTTTATTCAAATATATATATACTTTAATGGAAAAATTTTAAAAGAAAATTAATTTAATTTATGAAACGTTTTTCAAGCACTTATTAGATTCTGAACGAAGTGAGGAATCTTATGATTTTACAATGATGTTTATTTATTTTTTTCTCTTATTCTGTGAACACTTTTTCGTACAGAAATACTTGTCCAAAAGTTTCGATCAGTATCTCTGTAGAACCGGAATCATACCTAGATGGTACTTTAAAGAGGTCATTTTTCGATTTTCTCAATCCTTTTCTTAAAAACACAAAAAAACTGAAAAAAAATTGACAAAAAACGGCAAAATACACAATTACCGAAATTTCCGTAAAATTGAAAATTTCTTTTTGACATAACTTCTAAAATAATGCAGCAAATGACTTGAAATTTTCACCAACCACTAAAAATAATGACGAGAAAATTTCATAAAAATTTCAAAAAGATTTGATCAATTTTGAGTTAAGTAAGGCATTTTGAAAATTTCGGAAATATCTCATTTTTTGTTAGTTTTTATGCAATAAAATTTTTGATTTTTGATATTAAGACTTGAAAATTTAATATGATCTCACTGACATATATTTTTCTACTTGATCTGAAAAAATCTCAAAAATCGTTAGTCAACTTCTTTTTTTATAACCGTTTGAAGTTAGAATTTCGACTGAATTAAATATAAATATATTAATATATTAACATATAAGAAAATTGGTTCGATCGATTGTTTTGAAATTTGGTGTGTAGATATAGAATTTCATTGCGAATATTTTGGTGCAATAAAATGTCTTAAGGACAAAGAATTAAACATTTTACAAGGGTAAGACTGAAAAAAAGTCGAAGAAAGTACTCCTCCAACTATCCATAAAGACAGTTCTATAGATAGATCTCCATCGAAATCTACGTTTTTCTCGATTCTCCGTCAACAACAAGCGCCGCGACTGTACAATGTTGTTCACGCTTCGCCGTCAGGACGTGGAAGTAAGTTCGAGCGGAGTGTAGTCGACACGAGTCGGTTCACTCGTGGAATGTACCGTTTCACCGCGTACATTTGCGCACACGATGGGGTAACAGCAGCTGTTCGTGACACACGGTGCTCCGTGAGAGAATAATCTAGGACAGGAATGGCAAGCACGTGACGCGAACGCTCGAAATGGCATGCGGAAAATTTGAGAGAAATAAACCATTTTGTTGGAAAAAATGAAAATAAAATTATAATTTCATTGTTGAAACGTCGCGTAAGGTATTTTCAAGGCACATGGCCGTGTGAAACGGCGACAAACGAGAGACGGTGATGTGTGTATGTGAACGTACAAGTATGTTCAAAAGGATAATAATTAGGGCTAAGGACTCATAGGAGTTAGCATGTTTTTTAAAAATCATTCAAAACATAGCTAAGCAATGTAGAAATGCGTTTCATAACATCAGGGGTTGTATGCAGTTCTCTTTAATTTGAATATTTTGCATATATTAGCTCTTTTTTCAATATAAGTGCATATTTCACATATTTTTCAATATTTAATTTGAGTTTTCTTAATATTGGAACATTTTTTACTGAATACCTGAAGAGATTAAACATTATTTGATATTTTTATTTGTTTAAATGTAAGCTTAAAAAGAATAAAGATTAAAAAAAAAAAAAAATTCTTAAATAATAAAAGAAGAATTAATAATACATATTAAAATATATTATAAAATACAATTTTTAAATATTTTGAGTTTTTACAGTAAAATTTATATTTTATAAGAGATTATTTTAGCATTATTGCATATTTTGAGAGCATATTTCGTAAATTTTATACCATATTTGGTACATTTTTAGAGCATAAATGCATGCATATTTTCAATTTTTTTAGAGCTACAAGTCCCTATCCCTAATAATAATAATAATCTCTATCAATCATCGAGTGAGCGTTCACGTTATAATATCACCTAATCACTCATCTAGCTCATCTCTCTTAGGAGTCCGTAAATAGTATTTCAAGCATAATTATTATGAATCGTCGTAATTATTCGATATTGTCGACTTATATTTATCACACGAAGTAACCGTGATCGATAACATAGTGGCTAATAACCATACATCATGTGTTATGCGAGTAGTGGTTGAAAATAGTTGACGTTCTTGGTTTTGAGGATCCATAATTTTATTTTAGAAACTTTTGAGAACTACTTATTTTATAACACTGCTATACATTTACATATCAGCGACATATAAACTTATATGTAAAACTTATAATAAAAACAACAATAGTTAAATAATAATATTATTTAAAAGTTCAAAAATCATCATAACCGTCTGTTGAATTCGTACAATTAAGTTGAAGGTTCGCAATTAAAACAAATTTCTAAATTACACAAAACTAACAGGTATTTAATTTTGTAATTTTTAGTCCATCAAAAAATGTTTAAGTTAAAAGTAAATTTGGCCATTTACTAGTACCTATGTTTTATAATATTGTAATAATTAAATAATAAATAACTAAAGATAGGATGTTGATGGTTAGGTTGACAAATGCATTTTTTTTTTTCATTTAATCCTATTCGATGCTCCTCTTAGCTAAAAATTCGTTTCATGCCTCCCTGATTCAGAATATGAAAATTTAATTTTGGATTTTTTTTTTTTTTGCTTTTTAATGTCATTTTTAAAATTTTTACATCATTATTTCATATTAAAAATCATTTTTTGTAGTTTTTGTAAATTATCAGTCATTTTTCTGATAAAATTAAGACTTTCCTGAACGGTTTTAAATTTTTCAAAATAATTTCACCATAATTATTAGAGAGTTTTTGTTACAATTAAAAATACACTTCATTGCTCACAGTATATCATACAACTTGTATAATATTCTTTTTTATAAAATATACTCCAATGCTCACGCTTATCGAATATTTTACTTATAAATTGTATCCAATCAACCCGATAATCTCTTTGTCGATATAACGACATTAAGTTGGACGTTCACGTAGATTTTTTAATTTTCTAACTCAATTTAAATATGTTTGAACATTTACAATTGCATATTTTTAATTTTTTTATTTTAAGTATTTTTTTTCTAGGGAATTTTTTACGATTTTTAGGTCATTAAAGCATTTTTTCGTTCAGTCACACGCGAGTTAGTACACCCTGTATATATCACTGAAATGTATCTATTACACGAAAAGTTTGAAATGTCACGACATGATTATAATTAATAAATAATGTTCAAAATATTTCGACATTTGCGGTGTACTATCAGTCTGTGCACGCGGCGGGTTTTACTCAATATTTGCCCGAGAGCACCGATGCACTAGATTTGCCTATTACATTCGCCGTGTCAACGAAACCTCAATGTTGTTACGTTCGTTATTCCACAACGGTTTCAAGCAAAGTTTCCAATAATGTGTTCTACTTATTACAAGTAGGCGAGTGAGAAAAAACAAAAACAAAAATCCGGACATACTTCGCACGATGGGTGTTCTTCGCACGGTGGGTGGGATTCTCTTGACGAGTGTATTTAATTTTAAAAAAAACGATAAATCATTTCTTCAATAAAACGATTCTGAACGAGGGAAGTTAATAATATAAAAAAAATAACGAGAAAAAAAAATGTTGGAAAAATTTCCAAAATTTTTTTAATCCACATTTTCAAAATTTTCTTGCGCCAAAATCTTTCTTATATGATTTTCTATCTATGTTGAAATTTTCATATTATAGTTCGGATCAAAAAATGATGGTTTCCGAGTCGTTTTTGTCAAATTTTGGATAGTTTGTTCCAAAAAAATAAATTGTAGAATTGAGAAATTCGAAAAATGACCTCTTTAAAGTACAATCTAGAAGCAAATCCGGTTTCACAAAAGTTATTGATCGAAACTTTTGAACAAGTATTTCCATACGAAAAGTTGTACACAGAAAAAAATAAATAAACATTATTGTAAAAACACTAAAATGAATAATACATGGAAAACAATTGATAAGTGATGAATTAGAAAGTTTCCTATAATACCGATTGAAAGGGACATTTCAAAAATATTTCGATTTCATAGTATCCCCATTAAAATAATTCTTTACTCGAAATAATTCCATTCATCTAACTACACAAATTTAAAATGCAGTTTTTTTTGTAACGGTTAATCTTAGAAATCACTAGATATTATTTTTTAAATTTTTTGCCGACCTCGAATACCATCTATAGCAGTTTGTACAATATACTAATATATATTTTAATGAATACACACTATCTGCATTCCTTTCTATTTTTCTCTGTGACCCGTTTTACATTCTGGAGGACTACTAAAAAAAGAAGGAAAAAAATTGAAGAAAAGAGAGACAATGGTAGAAAAATAGAGATGCAAATCAGAAGAAAGAATGGTCTGCTCACTGTAGAAATATTTTAAAAACAAAAAAAGAAGTGTTTCACACCTTGGGTATTCATCACTCCTAGAGTGGGATACTTTTGTGGGTGTATTGAATTATAAAGAAACGATAAATTATTTCTTCAATAAGATGATTCTGAACAGAACTTCAGTTTATTCGCTATCAAACTTGGGGATCAAATTATTATGTTCCTGTTAAAAACACTACCCAAACGTGCCATCAAATTTCAGGTAAAAAGTTATCGGTATTATCCAAGTGGGTTGTGCTCGAGAGAGGATTCCTTGTACTCGTGGACACAAATTAAAAATATTAGAAGAAGCCAATTTAACTCGAAAACTCAACAACTCAGCGTTTAAACCAAAAAAACATATTTTTCCCGGGTAAAAGAATAACTCAAAATTTTAAAAAATGTAATTTTTTTTGTTTAATTTTAAATGTATCGTTTTCGACCTTTAATCAAATACATTGATATTATAATGATGTTCCAGATAACTTGTTTAATACATAGAAATTATTCGTGTTTTTGAAAACAAGTTTTCGAGGTATTTTATATTTTGTTATGAATTATGTAAGAAGGATTGAGAAAGAACACTTTTACATTAAAAACTGAGAGACCTATATATATAGACAAAGCTCCCTTCCACCCATCCACCTAGAATCGCCTATGATTGTACTACGAACATACATAAATAAGACGTTGTAAAGGGTTGCTTTAAACGACATGTAATAGAAACCCGCACTGTACCGTTTAAAAAGTTTAAAATGAAATCTTTTTAAAGGATCTAAAATGTTACGAAATCCAATTGACCTCAATTTCCAACTAGTTGTAATCGTGTCTTTTTCCCCGTCGTTTTTCAAATGCTGCGTTGTTGTTTTAGGCCCTTTACTGAAACAAAAATAAATGTTTTCACTTTTTCCCTCTCTCGCAAAAACTTAGAATCCGCTTACTCCAACTTCCTGTACTGTACGTACATGACATAAATAAAAATATTACGAAAATATCACTGGTATCTGCCAAATTATCATAAAAACTGGATATTTAGAATTTACCATCTTTCAGTATTCTGTTTCAAAACAAAAATAATTATTAGCATATTTTTGTATAACGTTGCAAGTCGATAACGAACGCATTACACTTTTCACAATTAATTACAGATAACCGTTTATCATATTATACAATTCTCAAGATGGGTTAATAACGTATATCAGGAATAAAAATAAAGTACAACAATAATAATGAACAGGTCTAAATGCAGTGGTGGTCAAATTATTCAGTCATAGGAGGAAATGTCGTTACTTTCATTTAAAGTAACTTTCATTTCAAGTAAAACCAAGAACAATTAAAGTTCTTGGTTTTACAATAATATGTATTTCTTTATTTCTATAAACAATTTCCACTCGAAAAATTGCTCGGATCAGTACGTTTAACACATTTTAACGATAAAAAATTATACTACGACATTATAATCGTTAGAGTGGATAATTTTAGTTTTTTCATATACAAAGAATGACTACCGGAAGTTGAGTAAAAAAACTTTACATAAAAATGCATTACCAAATTGATTTAAATAATTTAGTCATAAATTCAATACTAATGTTAATAGAAACTTAAACCCAAAAATTATTAGTCACAATTTTTGTTAAAAAGCACGAATGGGAATTTGAAATAAATCAATAAATTAACTTACCAGTCATATAATGATTTTTGTTAGCAATTGAAAATGTACAAAATTTTACATATAATTTACGTTTTATATTAATTTTACCAAAATACTCTTACCGTGTATTTCAGTCTATATAGATTTTTTTTTTTGTAGAAATAGGCTAAAGCAAGCGTTTAAATTTATAATTATAAATCAAATAAAGGTTAATTTGAAAAAAAAAAATGGTAGATTTCATTTGTTTTTATTTCATAAAATTTTCAATTTATTGTTTCAATGTTTGATAATTGAATATGAGCTTATGCATAAGGGTAGATCCCTAAAATTAAGCGCGGGACAATTAAACGACGACAGTTGAGCAAGGTGACAATTGAGCCCGACGATAATTTAGAATGTAGATAAACTTTTTTCACTGTCAACCATTCTAAAATCAATATATGACCTAGACATTTTTTCTTACTACTTTTTAATACATCGCCAACAAAAATTTCATAACTGTTGATAATTTATTGCCCGACAGCAATGAAACTTTTAAATAAAATTGTTTTCTGTCCCGTGTAGGTTAATTTACCGGGTGTTTGGTCCAGTCCACTTCGCTTGGCAAATCAAAAATATTCCATGGCTTTAATGTGTGGACATTTCGACTTAATAATCAACATGCTATGCAACTTAAGAACATTTTGGGAAAAAAATATTCATCGCTCTTCGGGTCAGATACTCTCGAAAGATGTATATAATTTTAAAGAAACGATAAATAATTTCTCCAATAAGACGATTCTGGACGAAAGAAGTTAATACTATAAAGAACAATAATAGTCGTCATTTTCAACATACTCACCAAGAGTATCTGACCCGAAGAGCGAAGAATATCTGTGGTGTGAAGTATGTCCGGCTTTCTTGTCAATACTTTACTTTACTTTAATTTACTTTACAATACCTTTTTTTATCTAATACATAAAGAAAAAAAATTAAATGAAAAAAAAAAATAGAAAAATATCCAAAAATTTTTTTTCCCTCTTTCAAAATTTTCTTGCACCAAAATATTTCTCATTTTATTGTCTATCTATGTTTGAATTTTCATAAAGTTTGGATTGAATCAAAAAATGATGGTTTTCGTGTCTTTTTTGTCAAATTTTGGGTAGTTTTTTCCAAAAAAATAAAATAATAAGAATTGAGAAATTTAAAAAATGACCTCTTTAAAGTACCAACTAGAAACAAATCCGGTTTCAAAAAATTACTGATCGAAACTTCTGGACAAGTAGATCCATACGAAAAAGTGCTCATAGAAAAAAAAAGAAAAAGAGAAATATCATTGTAAAAACACTAGCTTCTTCACTTCGTTCAGAATTTAAAATTGTAGTTACATTTAGAATTAACAGTGTTATCGTTATAAAATTTTAAAGCTTTTTTTAGATTCTGAGCGGAATGAAGGTGCTTATGATTTTATAATGATGTTTAATTTTTTTTTTCTTTCTGGAAACACTTTTTCATATAGAAAATACTTGTCCAAAAGTTTCGATCAGTAACTCCATAAATCAGAAATCACACCCATATGGTACTTAAAAGATATATATATATATATATAATACTGTAAATGTTTTAAAAAGACGTCTTGTAAGGATCTATACCCCTTATCCCCACCTGTTTAATCACCGCGAGATCAGAGTACAAAGAAAATTATTCACTAAAACTAAATGTTAATAAAACAAACTACGGTCAATAATAATAACTTTAGCAGCTGATTATATTTAAGCATAATATAAAAAAAAATGAATTTACCCCTATTTTTGCCAATAAGATTTTATTTATTTAATTTAAATACTATTTTTTTTTTTTGTCATACATAATGTAATATTATCAATACTAATAAAAGTTATTTTATTTCAAAGTGTAACCGGAGAGTTCCTTTAATAGAATATTATGTCAATAATTTAGTCCTAGCAGATTCTATTTAAGCATAATGTAAAAAAAAATTGGACTTGCCCCTATTTTTTCCAATAAAATTTTATTAACTTAATTTAAATATTTTTTTTTTTTTTTTGTCATACGTAATGTAATATTATCAATACTTATTATTTTATAACCAAGTATCAATATTTTAATCCCAGAATATTATATTGAAAGGCAAATATGAAAAATTATTTTTTTGAAGTTATTAATAATAAATTAAGTAATATCATATGTTTATAAAATATAAGTTATTTTGAATTACAGAATATAATCACATATTTTTTTTTTTTTTTTTTTTTTAGAGCAACATAACCATTGTTATAATTATGCTATAATTTTAAATGTTTAACTAAAATAAAATTTGAATTTACTTTTTGAATAACAAAACTTATTGATAACATTATTTTCAATATGATATGAAATGACAGTTTCCACAGTAGAATAGGGTAAGTCCGGTTCATGGTAAGAGCTAACAATACTGGGCATGTCCAAATCCAGTGTAGCCAAACAGAAAATAATACAAAAAGCCGGGAAAAAGTCATTTTGTTTAAAAATGGACTTACCCGGTTGTTCCACCGCGAGGGCTTCAATTATTAATATTTCCGTTGATTTCATAACGTATCTATCCAAGTTACGCGCATACGCTGTCCATGAGAGAAGACACGAATGTTTTAAGTACGCACGAAATAAACGGCATTTTAAATAATTATTGTAACAGTACATACAACAGTAAAGTGAAATTAAAACACCTAACCCAATTAATTATCTTGCGTTTCAATTAATTCCACCGTCGCGTCGTCGGCAAATTAAGAAACACCCCGCGCACGATGAATATTAATAAACCGAGGAATTATTTAGCGCATAAATAGAATTAAAACGCGCAAACGCGTATTTTCTATTTTTAATTCGACCGCAATTCCAGTCTCGAAATTCTTCTACGTCCGCAGAGCTATGCGACGATATGCCGCGCGCGCTGTAACAACACTATACATATATACTGCATAATTATAAGTAAATAAATGAATAAATTGTTTGCGACATCGTTATACGAATATCCAATTAACGCGAACGCACCTAACACCCGAATAATACGGGTTTACGCGCGCGTAACACCGTTCACAGAAAACGTTAACCGTCAACCCGTTTTGTATATATAATTCTAAATATTAATAAGTCCGTTTCTTTGACTCGACACCAAAAAGGCAAAAACACTGTGTCGGCTTCCCGTTTTCCGTGATTTTGACCGTATTTGCATTTACCACGCTAACATATTATTTCGTTTGATGTTGTTCCAATATAGTGCAGCAGTACAATGTTATTACTAGGGCTGGGATATTAATGCCTTTAAAAATCACTAAAAATGCTCTTAAAAAAATACAAAAATTACTTAAAAAACTCAAAAAATGCACTAAAAAAATGTCTTTTAAATTTATTTATAATAGCTGAAAAATTCAAAAAATTATGTGACTGATATGAGGTATCGTCGGGCGTCTTTATCGATTTTAATATTCTAAGCTTCTAGCAATCGCTATACTGGGAGGCAAGATAAGAATTTATATAAATTTAATGTATAAGAATTATGGATTAGATATTTCATCTATTGATAGCGTATAAAATAAATCCCATGTTATAAGTTAGTAATAACATTTTTAATTTGAATTTTAGGCCGAAAATGACCTAAAACCTATAAAATGCCATAAAAAATGATATAAAAGACCATAAAATATTGTCAAAAAGTGCAAAATAAAATTTCTTATTCCAATTTAAAAACACCTAAAACGTATTTATAACGAAACGAGAATCGCACAGAAAGCTTAAAAAAAAAATGCAAAGTGCATCGAAATCCCAGCTCTTGTTATTATGAATAATTTAATACCCTATGCAAAACGAGCTCGAGGTCTACGTGTCACAGGTTTGTTATAAACCTTGTGGTGCAGTGACCAGTGGTGAATCCAGAGTGGAGCCCTCATCCCTCCTCAGTTCCAGATTTGTAATTAAAATTAAAATACCCTTAACTTGAACTCGGCACATGAGTACTTAAAATCATTGATGCTGTGTTAAAATATAGTAATCGTGTTCACTGTGATAACACATTCTTGTGGTTATTCATTTTAAAATAATGTTTTACTTTATTTAATTATTATTATTATTATTTTAACACTTTTTTTGGCTAGAACTATTTGTACAACATTTTCAACCACTTTCTTAAAAGATTAGAAATCACTGTGAGATGGTATTTAAAAAAGGCCATTTTTTTATATTTTTAAATAGTTTTTCTAAAATTTGAAAAAAAATTATCCTAAATTTGACTAATAAACCTACGGGGAAAAAATAATTACGTAAATCTTTATAAAAACTTTAAGTATAAATAAAGAATAAATTATTAATACATCGAATATTTTGGTAAAAAACATTTTTATTATTGGAGAATTCTTTTCAAATTATTCTTGTAAACAATTTTAGGAGAAGGAATATTTGTACGTACAATTTTTTCAGTGAATATTAAACTTTAAAAATGTTTAATAAAATTGACATAAATAATTAACTAGAGCTCCTCTCAAAATCGTTTTTTTATTTAATAAATAAAGAAAAGAAAAAAAATAATGAGAAAAAAAGTGTTACAAATTTTTTTCTACATTTTCAAAAGTTTCTTGGGTCAAAGTAATTCTCATATTATTGTCTATCTATTTTTAAATTTTCATAAAGTTGGGATGAAAAAATGATAGTATCCAAGTCTTTTTTGTCAAATTTTAGGTAGATATTCCGAGAAATTAAAAAAATGACCTCTTTAAATTACCAACTAGAGGTAAATCCGGTTTTAATAAGTCGTTGTTTGAAAATTTTGGGCAAGTATTACGAAAAAGTGTATAGAGGAAAATAAATAAAAATAAAAAAAATAAATTAACACAATTTTTTAAAAACACTAGCTTCTTCACTTCGTTCAGAATCTAAAAAAAATTTGGGACGTTAAATTAATACCGAAATTATTAATCAATAACAACGCTATTGGTCTTAGAAAATGCCTACATTTTCGAACATTCTATTTGATGAACATATAAAACCGAAAACTCGTTTCAAATATATCTGCGAAAATTAATATTTTTAAACATTGTTTTTAATTTCCTGTTTCTATATAGATAATGCATTTCCTTTTTTATCAACCACAATATTATTCTTAACTTATTAGCGATAAGTTATCTTTTATACAGAAACTCTAAACTTAACATAATTAAATAAGTTTTGAATAAAATAAATGACGAACGTGATTTGGGATTGCGCCGCAGTACGGAAAACACGAATCAGATATACACTATTATTGCGAATGAAAAATGAAAAGCTCGCTTGACGTATTCACATATTATATCAATGCGTGTAAAATGTAAAAGTAAAAAATAAATACTACGCACAACCAAATTTAATTTAATGGTAAAATATCAGAATAAAAGTTTAACTTGCGTTGGTTTTGTCTCCCGTCAGTTTGTTTTGTGTAGTTTAGTGGAAATTTAAAGGAAAAACAAAAAAATACCATGGAGCCTGGTTTTTTAAGTGTGAAAAAACGAATATAATTTGTAACTTTAAAAAAAAAAATAAATAAAGCTATACAACTTAATTTTTTACTAAGTATGAAAAAAGGATTATAATTCATGTGACAGAAAGTAGTCGTTAAAAATATAAAATAAATTATCATCAAGTCGATTTTTTCCGTCTCAGTCTTCAAGTGGTGAAATTTTACAGCGACCAACATCCATTAACGTCAACGTGATACAACGTTAACACGTCGTTATATATACAAAGTTCAACGACCGAACGTTTCAAAATGTTTAAAGCGCATGGTCACGTGTTAGAAAAAAATAATTCATAAACATTTTAATAAATGTTTGAAAAAAAATTATTTAGGCTTAAAATACAAAATCCAAGATACATCAAACGAACATCACATTTACTCAAATCAAACTGGCAATTACTGTTGATTATAATTAACCAAAGCTTCACTCAGTATCGTTCTATTAAAAATATATTTATTTTTTTTTTGAAATTCAACAAACGCACATGTATTCACGTGAAGAATACCTATGGTGCAAAATGTGTCCCGTGTTTAATTTTAGTTACAAAAAAACAAAAAAATATATGTATTTTTAATTATTACATAGTTTACTGCTAAAAAAAAAAAAAACCGGACATACTTCGCACGATGGGAGTTCTTAGCACGACAGGTGGGATTCTCTTGACGGGTGTATTTAATTTTAAAGAAACGATAAATAATTTCTTCAATAAAACGATTTTGAACGAGGGAAGTTAATAATATAAAAAATAAATGAGAAAAAAAAATGTTAGAAAAATGTCCAAAATTTTTTTTTCACATTTTCAAAATTTTCATGCGCCAAAATCGTTCTTATATGATTTTCTATTTATGTTTAAATTTTTATATAGTTGGGATCAAAAAATGATTGTTTCCGAGTCGTTTTTGTCAAATTTTGGGTAGTTTTTTCCAAAAAACAAAAAATTGAAGAATTGATAAATTCAAAAAATGGCCTCTCTAAAGTACAATCTAGAGGTAATCCGGTTTCAAAAAGTTACTGATCGAAACTTTTGGACAAGTATTTCCATACAAAAAGTTGTACTGTTAAAAAATAAAAAATAAACATCATTGCAATAACACTATCTTCTTCACTTCGTTCAGAATCTAAAATAAAAGCTCAATTGCATTACGTTTCAAGACAGCGCGTGTGAAATTAATTACACAAAATTTCGATCCGTCGTTTCGTAGGTATAAACCAAGGGTGGCCAGCATGAATATACTCACGAGCTGCATGGATAAATAAAATTATGTTAAGAGCTAAAAATATCTTTTAAATCCATTTCTAATGTCATCGAAAACGGATGTCCGGTACCAATCGTATTGCAATAATTAAGGCACTTCACGGAATAGAACTGTAAGAATTATTACGATGTGGTAGTTTTGAAAAATTTATATAGAATTTTCGCTTGGTTGTGGATTTTTGTCAGCATTTCTCTATTCTAAAAACCCGAAAATTAATAACTGTGCACAGAATTTAAAATCAATTTTTGAAATGACAAATAATTGTTCTTGCGAATCACTTACATTTGACAGTGAAAATGTCAAATCTAAATATCATTCAAAGTTAACTAAACATCATCTTAAAGAATAAGTTCGAGCCAATCTCGAATCAATGAAAACCCAGATTTTGAGTTCACAAAAATAAAGTATATGAAAAAATACATCAATTCAAAATAATTCAAATAATAAATACAAGTTCATACAATGAAGAAATCTTATTTTATTTATAAAATTCTGTTTTCACACGCTTAAGATCGTAATTATTTAAAATCAAAAAAGCTGTAATCGATTAAAAAAAAAAAAAATGCAATATTATAATAAAACAAGATAATTGTTGTTATAGGGAACGAAACGCGAGCCACATCCAACCATGATGAGAGCCGCGTGCGGTTCGCGAGCATAGATAATACATAATGGATAGGTCATGTGTATACCTAATATGTAGAGGGCAGTGTTCTTGAATAGGGAAGAGAGACAACAGTATAAAAATCATATCTTTTATCCTACTCAGCAAAAAATTTGGTTTTTTCTCCATGAATTATATGTTTCTGCCATGATTAGTGTAGTGATAACCATAGATAGTACATTATTATGGTCTATAGATAACTGATTACCGGTATAAAAATTAAAAGTTTGAATTATTTGCAATTTGCATGAGCTATACAGTAGTATTACATTTTGATATTGTCTGTTATTGTAAAATTGAAAGTTAAAAGTGAAAATTTTAACAGTGTTTAGTTATATTTTTTAATTTAGTTAATTTTTAGTTAAAAGTTAATAATTTAAAATATTAGCAACCAGTGATTAACTTTTTATCATGGAAGATAATTAAAAAAAAAAAATGGAGGGAAAAATCTTTTGCTGAGTGGGACAAAAGATCCAGGAACACATGATAACCAATATGACCTATTCATTATATATTATCTATGCTCTCGAACCACAATTTGGCCACCCCTGGTATAAACGTTATACCGACGAACAGAAACGATGGCCAAAACGCGAACGCCGCCCGCACCACCACCGCCGCCGCCGCGATGGTTGATGTTTATTCTCGTTAAATTGAATAAATTTCGATTGCGTTCCGCGGAATAATAGAATCAATTAATGTGTTTGCATAAAACGATGTTGAATTTTTTTTTCTTTTCGCGCCGAGTTGAAAACGGCCTGGATTAAATATTTGCCGCTGTACCCACATAATCAGGGCCGAATTCACTTAAAAGATGCCCCTAGGCTACTAAAAAAATCAATGCCCCTACTTCATAGAACATAATTTATTCAATAAGAGCTGAGAGCCCCATTCCTTATTAATTTATCAATTTTATGACTATATAAAAATGTATAATGAATTAATTTAAAATTATTTTTAAGTCAACCTAAAAAATTAAGTTTTAAATTTTTGTTGAGTAAGATTAGTATTCTAATAAATGTTAAATTAAATTTGCAGATAGGAATTATATATCTAGTATCTACAAAAAAAAAGAAGAAAGCGCGCCCCCCCCCAAGACGTGGTGTCCCTAGGCTATAGCCTAGGTAGCCTAGTGCTAAATCCGGCCCTGCACATAATAAATATACCTACAGATGTGTTAGCTGAATAAAAATATTAATCATAATATACGCTTTACGAGGGGAGGAGGGAGGGAAAGAATGGCGATAAAACACAAGTACAATATTGTATATAATATATAACAATTAAGAGATTAATAAAAACACATAAAAACGTCAAAAACTCTTCCCCCGACCGCGCACTTTCATTCCGACCCAACCGGCTCACGGAAATAATTACGAGCACACGCAACCGTGATGGCAACGTCCGTTTTGTGTAATTATTGAAACAAATAAAAATCATTGGAGCGCATGCGCGTCATTATTAAATTGCGTACGGGTTGATTATCGTGGCGATCACGCGTCATTCGTACATATATTATCGCGCATACAGGGCGATTCGTTAAGCGCACGTTAAGCGCACCCCGTTTATAATCCCGTATAACGCATTAATTAGAATTTTTTTTTTTTTTTTTTACGCTCATAAAACGGCGTTTTTGTGAGAGAAAAAAAATTATACATTCATCGAATTCTTTTGGACCCGTTCTTTTTTTTTTTTTTTTTTACATGTTCTTTTTAAATAATCTCTCGTATTATACGAAATAATCTCTCTATGTCAAACGACGACAACTATGTATTTCAATGTATTCTTTGTGTTTAAACATTTTTCTATTCAGTCTCACCCGATGATAATTTTTAATTTCGAGTGGATCTTTTTTTTCCAGTAAACACTTTTTCGTATGCAAATACATGTCCAAAATTTTCGACCAGCTATTTTTCGTATCACGATTTGCCTCTAAATGGTACTTTTAAGAGGTCATTTTTCAATAGTTCTCTCAAAATTTAGGAAAAACTACCTAACAATTTGACAAAAACGCATCGGAAACTATCTATTTTTAATCTCAACTTCATGAAAATTTAGATAAAGATAGGTAGACAATAATATGAGAAATATTTCAGGGCTAGAAAATTTTGAAAATGTGAAATTTTTCAAATACTTATTTTTTTTCCTCAGCTTATAATGGAATATAAAACTGACTGAGTAAAACTTTTTTTTTTTTTACAATAAACTCATTTTTAAGTAAAATTATCTCGAATAAACTGAAGCTTTGCTTAGAATCATCCTACTGAAAAAATGATTTATCGTTTCTTTCAAACTCAACACCCCCACCAACAACATCCCACTTAAGGAGCAAAGAATACCCATGGTGTAAGTATGTCCAGTTTTTTAAAATCTAAACCGGTCGTCAATACAATTTAAATATAAATGTATAATGCTCGTTTTATTTTATTAATTTTTTGTGTTTATATAATACATACCTATGTATTGATTTTATATATATAATACATTATTTTGTTCCAAGTCATTTGAGTGTAGCATAAATCACGACCACTTCAATAAATCTTTTATTGTTAAATGATATGATCGATATTGTTGTTTGGTTGGGTTAGGTTTGGTTAAGGCGTCAGAGGTTTTTACTGGAAACGTGAACACGTAGCTTCAAATGTGTATTTAAGGTTTACGAACGTGTTGACTGGCGCGTATACATAACACGGTGTAGGGGTCGAAAACAATATTGGAGATTAGAGCTCAACACAAAAATAAACATGAAAAAAATAAGTTATTTTCGCATTTTTACAAACACATACGTAATATTACATGCAACATTGGTTTTGAAACGCGTAACTTACACACTGTACCTATAATATTGTTTTTGAGAAAAAATTTCGGAGAAGCGATTAAGTAAATTATTTCTCGATTTCCTCTCCTCGCTCTAGAGAGGACATTACTTTTCCCAACATAATTATATATAATTATGTAAACTTTATATTACTATTATATAAACTATGCCGATAATGTTACAAAGGGATTCGTGTTTAATATTTATTAATAGTGACATACTATTCAGTGTTTATAAAGGTTAACATACTTTATATATGTATAACAAACTACGGTTTTAAATGTCCATGTACAGTGTACGGTATAGTTCACACGTTTTTAGTTCGATGAACGACACACACTATCCGTTTTGTCTCGTTATCAGTATTCAAACAATACTGATCGTTTTTTTCCTTTTGTAGTTTTGTAATCATTCCAAGAAGGTTGATATTTTCCTTATTGCCATCATGTGTATTTTTCGACGATGAATACGATGATGGTGTGAAATAATATCCACGTGCAACAATAGT